>BRDA01002683.1:23887-43147 GCA_036984385.1 Crenuchus spilurus | reverse complement strand
ATTTGTTTAGTGTCCCAACTTTTCTGGAATCCGGTTTGTATATTGTAAATGAACACTGAAGTGATCCAGACTATGAAGGAAAACAAATAATTATCTAGTAAATTTAAAAGTGTTAAACAAACTAAAATATGTTTTAGATTTTAGATTCTTCAAATTAGACACACAACTGATGTCTCAAACACATAAAGAAGGCAAGAAATGCAAGTAATTAAGAGTGCTTTTGCAGCTACGTAGTTTAGTCTGGACTTTCTGACTTTTCAGTTACGTTCAAACCAAAATAGCAGGTGTGAAAGGGTCCGGGCCAAAATTATTCGGATGGCCTAGACCAAAGGAGCAAAATGTGGTTACAAAAGCGAGCCTTGGTTAAGACCATGGGCCGGACATTCAGGTGTGATAATGCCCTAATTCACAGCTGTTAACTGAAAGCCATTCCAGGTGACTACCTCATAAAGCTAACTGAGAAAATGCCAAGAAAGCTGCATCTAAGCAAGAGGTGCCTACTGTGAAGAATGTAAAATATAAACATATTCTGGTTTGTTTAACACTTGTTGTTTACAGAATAATTACAGATGTGTTTATTCATAGTTTGGAAGACTTTAGTATTAATCTACAATACAGAACATTTTTAAATCATGAAAAACACAGGTGTCCAAACTTATTATATATATATTCTATATATCCAGTAAAAAACCACTGTATGTCCAGAAGGTGTGTCCAAACCTCTGACTGGTACTGTATATATCTTTATCATTTACATTTATTTATTTTTTTTAAACCTGTAATGACTCATATGTGGAGCTCCACTCCTCTGTTTATCAGGAATATCATGGAGAAGGCTGAATTTGAAGGCTCCCCCAAGACTTCTAATGTCAGGGCTCTGATGCTGCAGGATCATGTCGTACAGAAAGAGACTCAGTTGGCTCACACTGCACTCATAATGGTAGATGCATTCAATTTTACAATCTTACAGTTTGGTCATAGATAACATCTGAGTTTTGTTATATTTTTAATGTTTGCAAATATTATTGAAGCTGGAGCCATTTAGAGCCTCTCGGTCTCCTGACTGGGAATAAGTAATGTGTTATTTGAACTGGTTTTCTCATGTTTCAACAGGTGAGGAGAGCAGCACTGCGCAGAGTCCTGGAACAGGAGAACCACATTTTTAGGGCGGAGCTGAGCCAGAAAGGCTTGGCCATATATCAGAAGAGGATGTAAAAGAGGATATCCACCCTTACTACACTCCTGTCATTATCCTGTTTAAACACATGACGTAGGATATTTGTCAAATAGGGATGGTCAGCCAGCAATTATATGTCTTTATTATAGTGACCATTTAATTCATTATATCATTAAATAAAGCTGAGAGGTGGAACTGAAGGTCTGTTCTTTGTCCAATTGTACACTTAAAAAAAAGATGGTTCTTCATGGTTCTAGAATTTTTTTCTTTGCTAAAGAACCCCTGAAGAACCATAAGAATATACAGGGCTTAGACAATAAAACTGAAACAGCTGTCATTTTAGTGTGGGAGGTTTCATGGCTAAATTGGACCAGTCTGGTGGCCAATCTTCATTAATGTCACATTGCACCAGTAAGAGCAGAGTGTGAAGGTTCAGTTAGCAGGTAAGAGCACAGTTACTGTTGTATCTGTGACCAAGACAGCAAGTCTTTGTGTCTAAATATTATTGAGCCACTTTGGGGTGTTTTGGAGGAGCGAGTCAAGAAACGGTTTCCTCCACCAGCATCACGTAGTGACCTGACCACTATCCTGCAAGAAGAATGGCTTAAAATCCCTCTGACCACTGTGCAGGACTTGTATATGTCATTCCCAAGATGAATTGACACTGTATTGGCTGCAAACGGAGGCCCTACACCTACTAATAAATTATTGTGGTCTAAAACCAGGTGTTTCAGTTTCATTGTCTAACCCCTGTATATATAGTGGATGTTACCTTTCATTTTGTATTTTCTTGTCAGATGAAATTTAGTGTTTTTATTGAGTTTCAGGAAGCTGACACATATATTACATTATGAACATATCTACAGTATTCATAAAATGCCTGCTTGGTGTAAGCAGCAGTGATGTGCGGTGAGGTTCATGGTTGGTGAGGCACAGACTCCTTTAGAGTCGGATTTACAATTACCTGGTATATAAACCCAAAAGAGTAGCAAGTTCGGTTGGCTACTGGTTATTTTGTATCTCATCAGCATTCTTCACACACACACACACACACACACACACACACGCACACACACACACACACACACACACACACACACACATAATGTAATACATAAAATATATTGGGGGGAAATTAACTACTTTATTCTCTCTCTCTCTTCTGAAGTGACAGAAATACATTGTATCAACCAGTCAGAGAAGCAGCAGCCAATCACTGATCTGCTGTCACAAGATAAGTAATATAAATTTAGCCAATCAGCATCCTCAAATCTGTTGCCTAAATCCTTATCTCCACAGCAGAGTCAGTCAGTGGTTTTATGAATGTCTGACATTAACATGTAATACATGTGTGTAGAAATGCTAATATTTAGTCTTAGTAGTGTTTTTGCTCATTTTATTGTATATGTTAGTGAAGCAGACTCAGCTGGTAATCTAATGATACATATTGTACTTTCTATCTTTACACATTTACATGTAAAGACAGTTTTCATTAACTATTAGCCTTTAATGCCAATTAAATAGTGACTTTTTCCACAGAGCACTGCCATCCTGCAGTTTGTGTTCAATAATATTGAGATGGTTGCAGAAACTGATGAATATGGCTCAAACAATCCAACCTACAATTTTTTTTCACCATCGCTACTGGATGTGGGCATGCAGATTTGAACGCAGTCCTAAAATATATCAGTCCTCATGTATTGACAACTGATGTTTGAATGTGCATTTACTCTAAAAGGCTTTTCACAAATAAATAAAAAAAATCTAAGAATATTATTTTCCTTTAGCATTCTCCGATATAGTTCAGAATTTATTGCTCCATCAATGATGGCAAGCCGTCCTGGCCCAGATGCAGCAAAACAGACCCAAACCGTGATACTACCAGCACCATGTTTCACAGAACATGACTCCTGGCTCTAATTTCACCTTGAAATTAACTGCTAATCTTAGAGGTTCACATACTTTTGCCACTCACAAATATGTCATATTGGACCATTTTCCTCAATAAATAAATGAGCAAGTATAATATTTTTGTCTCATTTGTTTAACTGGGTTCTCTTGATCTACTTTTAGGACTTGTGTGAACATCTGATGATGTTTTAAGTCATATTTATGCAGAAATACAGACAATTATAAAGGGTTCACAAACTTTCAAGCACAACTGTAGATATAGAGAGCTGCACAATGTGTAGGAATATAACAAGTTTCCAGCAAAAATAATTATGTTGTAACAGCAATGTGACATTGTCTATTTTCTTGCAACACTGACATAATATTGTGACAAGGTTATGTCTTATGTGTGGTGTTAATATAATTGCTGACAGTATATAATCCTTTATGTTATTTTTCTGGTTTCAGTAGACAAGGTCAAACCAGTTCATTTTGAAAGTATTATGCTTCATTATGTACTCTATTGTATGCATTTGTACTACAAATTCTGGCCTTTTGTTAAATATATTTACCAAAATAAGACAAAGACAAAGAAGTATATTATACTTCATATTATAAACACAAATATTATTCTTATACTTACTGCATATTATGATGTGTTTAGGAAGACACTTGGCTTCTTCTTTATGTTCTTCCCTTTTCTCTCTCCCTCACTTACTTTACCTCTCTCTCTCTCTCTCTCACACACACACACACACACACACACACACACACACACACCTAGTTGCAAAGCTAGTTGTTAAACCCCTAATCTGATTAGGTTTTTAACTGTGATAACAAATTTTTTTTTTGAAATTTGTAAAACTGGTTTTTATCCCATTGTTTTGTCAGCATAGCAATGAAACCTGAATCCATAATTGAGAATTAGTTGGCCATGTGAGTCATGCAGTGAAATTTCACTCTATAACTTAATTACAGTGAAAATGTTGAGGGCCAAACACAGATCCCTAGGGCAAACTGGCAATAAAATAAGCAATGGAGGGTTTGTATTAGGAATGATTTGGCACTGAATCATATATATGTTATGTAATGTGTGTAGGTGTATGCATATACAGGTGCATCAAAAAAAAATAGAATATCATCCATCCATCCATCCATTATCACAGATGCTTAGTCCTTATCAGAGTTGCGGTTAATAGAATATCATTGAAAAGTTAATTTATTTTAGTAATTCAATTCAAAAAGTGAAACTCATATATTATACAGATTCATTACACACAGAGTGTCTATGTTTATTTCTTAGTTAGTGACTTAGTAACACTTAGTGTTTATTTCTTTTAATGTTGAAGATTATAGCTGACAGCCAATGAAAACCCAAAAGTCAGTATCTTAAAACATTAGAATATTATAAGACCAATTAAAAAAAAAAGATTTTTGATTATTTTTAATACATGTTAAAGTATGAAATGTATGTACAGTATATACACTCAATACTTGATTGGGGCTCCTTTTGCAGGAATTACTGCATCAGTGTGGCGTGGCATGTGGCGTGGCACTGTTGAGGTGGTATGGAAGCCCAGGTTGCTTTAATAGTGTCCTTCAGCTCATCTACATTGTTGGGTCTGTTGTCTCTCATCTTCCTCTTGTCAATAGTTTATAGATTCTCTGTGAGGTTTAGGTCAGGTGAGTTTACTGCCCAGCACAGTGATACTGTGGTTATTAAAGCAGGTGTTGGTACTTTTAGCAGTGTGGGCAGTGCCAAGTCCTGCTGGAAAATAAAATCCACATCTCCATAAAGCTTGTCAGCAGAGAGAAGCATGAAGTGCTCTAAAATGTCCCTGCAGATGCTGCGCTGACTTGATATAACACAGTGGACCAACTCCTGATTAAACCCCTTTTGGTAATCTTTGGGGTCATGTTGGGTTTGCTCTGTGAAGAAATAGAATGTTGTCTCTCATAAATACAAAATTGATGATGGTTGTGCCAGTTTTCTGCATGATGGTTTGGTGAAAGTTCCTCAGGTATGGGAGAAAAGGAGAATATTAACACTTCAACATGGTGGACAGCGTATCAAACACATTCTGTTTCCCTTAGGGTAAAATTTTCTGGTTTCACATAAAAGCACAGGTTTAGCATGAGTATAAACTTTTACTTTATAAAAGTAATATATATATATATATATATATATCAATTGTAGGTAGGTTTGGGTGTCGTCTGTATAACAGTGAAATATCATACTTCCTAAAATATACTACAGGGGTTCACTATAAAGAGAAAATAGTGTAAGACCCACAATAGGCCACTGAGGTACTTCATATGTGAGAGAGGCAGTAGAAAAAATTGCTCATTCATATGCAACAGATGGGCAAAATAGTCAGGCCCAGACATATGTGGCAATGTCTGGATCAAATCACAGACTCAAATCAAAGTGTGTGCCTATGAGCTGGCTGAGGTTTCCACCTCCATTTTCAACCTTTCCCTCAGACAATGCACCGGTCCCAGCTGTTATAAGACCACCACAATTGTCCCCCTCCCCAAGAAAAACCCACCATCTTGCCTTAATGATTATAGGCCAATAGCACTCACTCCAATCATTATGAAGTGCTTTGAGAAAGTGCTGCTGCCCCACATTCAGAGCAGCATACCAAACACTACAGACCCCCTGCAATATGCCAACAGGTCCACCTCAGACACCATTAGCGCTGCCCTTCATGTCTCCCTCTCCCACCTGGAAAATAAGGATTCCTATTTCAGGATACTCTTCATCGACTACAGCTCCGCCTTCAACATGGTCATCCCTCACAAATTCACACACAAACTGTTATCTCTCTGACTACACCAAACTCTCTGTGACTGGCTTTTGAACTTCCTGACTGGCAGGCCTCAGTCTTTCAGGATTGGAAATAGGACATCAGCCAGCATCACCACCAGCACTGGTACTCCACAGGGCTGTGTCCTCAGCCCCATTCTCTACACCCTGTTCACCCATGACTGTGTCGCCTCCTACCCCAACAACGTCATACTGAAGTTTGCTGAGGACACTGCTGTAATGGGTCGTATCACTGGCAGAGACAAGGCAGCCTACAGGAAGGAAGTCAGCAGTCTGGTGACATGGTGTACAGACAACAACCTTGCCCTCAACACAGACAAGATGAAGGAAATAATAGTGGAAATGAGGAAACAAAGGAGACCTCATCAGCCACTATTTATCCAGGACCTTGAAGTGGAGAGGGTCAGCAGCTTTAAATACCTGGGGGTCCATATTAGTGATGACCTCACCTGGACACTGAACACCACACAGGTGCTAAAGAGGGCTCAGCAGCGGCTGTATTACCTGAGGAGACTGAGGAAATTTGGCATGTCACCCAAAATCCTCAGCAACTTCTACAACTGCGTCATTGAGTCCGCCCTGACCAACTGCATTACTGTGTGGTATGGCAGTACTACACAGTAAATCTGCCAGTATTAAATCAACACTATTAGAGTTAAATTAACACTGAGGGTGTCAAAATGTAACACTCCCAGTGTTAATTTAACTCCAATAGTGTTGATTTAAAACTGGCAGATTTACTGTGTACTGCAAAGGACTGCAAGCACCTGCAGAGTGTGGTAATGACTGCCACAAAAATCACAGGAATTAAACAACCCTCTCTGCAGAGTGTCTACCAACAGAGAGTCCACAGGAGAGCTGCCTCCATCATCAAAGACCCCACCCACCCCCAACACGGTCTATTCACACTCCTACCTTCAGGGCGGAGGTACAGAAGTGTGAAATGCAAAACAACCTGGTTAAAGAACTCTTTCTTCTCCACAGCCATTAGACTCTTGAACAGCTGAGCTGATGACTTCCTCATAGACACTAAAAGAATTTTGCACTAAACTTCTCACACCTCTCAATTGCACTATATTACAGACTGTTGCAATACAATGTAGCTCACTGCACAATGCACAATGTAAATAACTCCACTGCACAATATGTATATAGTGTGTGTTTTTTCTGGTTTTCTCTTAGAGCTTATATATTTTTTATTCTTATTTTTATTCTACTCACTTCTTCATTCTTGCACTATGACATCCAGTGTGGACAGCGAAGTAGAAATTTCATTGTACATGGAAACATGTTTCTTTACTGTGCATATGACAATAAAGCTTTGAATCTCTTGAATCTAAAAGCAGAGAAATTGTATGACTCCCAGAATCCATTATTAATAACAAATCGTTAATTCTTAACAGGGCTGATTCTGTGATTTGCAACACCTTAAAACCAGAGAGAAAAACAGACATCGTATATGTTATTTTTTTTCTAAATATGACTTCAGCTGCAGAAAAACGACCTTTTCTATTTTTTTGTTAGAAACAGTAGCTTGGAAATTGGA
Source organism: Crenuchus spilurus (assembly GCA_036984385.1). NCBI lineage: Eukaryota > Metazoa > Chordata > Actinopteri > Characiformes > Crenuchidae > Crenuchus > Crenuchus spilurus. Next base: position 35,704 of record BRDA01002683.1, on the reverse strand, counting down.
TGAAAATGATCAAGAACTGACAGATCTGGGTTAGTTATTTTATGAAATGGCTGAACTACCACATTTTAGGTCAGTCCATGTTTAGGCTACTATTAATAATAGCTCAGGGCCATTAATCTCTAAAACATCCTTAAAAAGCTTTGAATATAAGACATTTGAGGGGCAAACAGTAATCTTTAGTTGACCTAATAGACTTAGACTTAGGCAAACTTTATCATTTCACATACAAAGTGTACACAGAATGAATTTTTAATGCAAACTGGATCAGCACAGGATTGAAATATACACTATATTAATTATCAATATTAATTATATTTTGTATATGTTTGTTAATCATAGGTAGTACTATGGCAATGCCTTGGAAAGCCCTGGTATATTGTACATCAGAATATTATCATTCAGAGTTTAGAGTTCAAAGTTCAGAGTTCAACTGTCTGATTATCCAGAGAAAAGCTGCTACCTAGTGGTCCTGCACTGAATGCTACAAAACTGCTTCCCAGAAGACAGCAGTGAGAACAGACCATGGTGAGGGTGAGAGTGGTCACTGATGTATTATTCCCTTGAGCTGTAAAAAGGTGACAGTGTTAAACTGACTGAAAACAGCAAAGCAGGTCACTATGGTTGAAGAATTGTAGGAGGGCAGAATAATGCACAATCTAATTTTAGTGTTTCTTTCAGTAAAGAAATAAAAGAAGGGCCCCATCGTGAGTTTGAATCCCAGTCATGCTGCTTGCCATTGGCAGGTAGGGTGACCAGATTCCAATTCACCGGATGTGGGACAAAGACTATGTTTGTGTGGGACAATGTGAGACACAAATGCATCGAGGTAGTCTAAAATAACATAGACTGCAAATAAAAACGTGTGTGTGTGTGTATATACAGTCATGCTCAAAAGTTTACACACCCCTTGAACTTTTCCACATTTTGTCACCTTACAACTACAAACTTAAATATATTTCATTGAGATTTTAAGTGAGAGACCAACACAAAGTAGCACATAATTGTGAGGTGGAATGAAAATGATACATGGTTTTCAAAATGTTAATCAAATAAAAATCTTAAAAGTGTGACGTGCAAAAGTATTCAGACCCCTGTACTCTGATACACTCTGTGCAGGTGTCTCTGGTCAGGTTGTCACTATAATATAATGTATGTAACAACTCTGTAAGCACACCTGATGTGTTTATAACTCAGCTGTGGGTCAGAGAACATTAAGATGTACAGTGTATTAAGTGTACAATGTCATTATTTCTTCTGAAAAGATGTGAATCACTGAATTTAGACCAACAACACGAGATGATGTTAGGAGCTGCAGCAGAATCTCGGTTGTGTCTTTGTTTGAACAACGTTCTAATAATATGGATTTATTTAGGACTTCCGTTTGTTAACCATAACACAACTAGTGCTCTGTGAGATGTTTGTTGTTTTCTGTGAAAGAAATTATGATAATAGTAGTTATTTAAATACAGAAACAACAGAAACACAGAGTGCGATTCATTCTGCCCACACCGCTGTGTGATGCACGGGAAGGAGAGTCAGATTCTGCCTGGGAGTCAGAATTCGGCACAATACCGGCGCTGTTCTGACCTGGTTGGTTTGTGTTGGTGGGCGCCCTTAACCTGCGTCCGCGGTTGAAATGATCAACCAGCCCACCACGTCTCCTGATGACAGCCCTCACTGCTTTCCCCACACAGCCGTCTGAGAAATGCCAGATTATAAAACACTGGAGTCTGACTATCAGTAACAATGCGGGACAACGTCTCAATTTGCGGGACGCGTGAAAAGTATTGAAAATGCGTGACTGTCCCGCGCAAAGCGGGACATCTGGTCACCCTATTGGCAGGTAAGATGGCACTTCCTCCCCAGCAGTACTAAGTAATGTCGGCTGGCTCAGGCGTCTGCCAGGCAATCCATCAGAACTGGGGATCCTGTGCTTTCCTCCAACTGTGTTGGCTGCCCTGAACCAATGTATTGGCAGCAGTTGGAAAAGAGGTGGAACTTGACTTCACATGCATCGAAGGAGGCCTGCGTGAGTCTGCACCCTCATAGAGTCAGAGACATTACAAGTGATAGTGAGAGTCAACAAATGGGTGGGATGATTGGCTACACACATTTTGGAGAAAACTGTTAAAAAAATGAATAAATAAAAAAAAAAGGTATTTGTCACAGAAAATAGATGGATCTGGACTGACTGAGTTATGAACATGTAAAAGCCATTTACAGTATTAAAAACAATGCAAAAAGTTTGTGATAATATTTTTAACAATGACTGATTTTTTTCACTATTTTCTGATATTTGAGCAGCTTTCTTTGAGTAGTTTGACTAGTTCATATGACACCTGTTGTCTTTGGTCTTGGCTAAATGGCTGCAGCTGGGTGAAGTGTAAAATTCTGTAAATTAGATTTTTCATTGAACTAATCCTTTAAAGGATTAATACATTTTTAAAAAGGGGAAGAACTGAAAGATCCAAAGTATAAGCCAGTCTGAACACTTCAGAGATTAGACCAGCACTATGAAGATACCTTTAGAAAAGTAAACACCCACCACTTTGTTACACCATCTTTCAACATATTACATTTTTGTTTTCTCAGAATGTCTCACGATTCTTCTTCCACCTTATTGGGCAACACATTTTTGTCATCAACAGGAGTCTATAATGGGCACTTTAACAGCTGCTGGATAGGACCTCACCACATCCTGCTGTGTGTGAGTCTTCCTATTTGAGGAACAGGCCTGTCGATGTCAAAGAAGGAGAAATGTAATCAAACAGAACTGTAGAACATGTCAAACATATCTGTGAACACAGTTACAGAGAACAGAAGTTACATAGAATGTTTTTATTATAATTGTTAATGCCAAAAACAGGAAACTGATATAAACTAGTATAAAAAAATCATACTAACACACATTTTAATAAATCAATTTATCTTTTTACTTTAGTTATCACAAGAGATTATTTGGGATATTTAAAAGTTAAGATTTGGATCAGATTAATACTTAAGACATCCCAACAGTAATTTGTTCAAACTAGGGGCTGAGCTCACACACACACACACACGTTTCTGTGAATTGGGGGACATTGCATATACCTTAAAAGCCTAACCTTAACCTCAAAACATGTCTTCATCTTAAAAATTCATGAGTTATGTTGCAGGGATCACCTTTGTAGAAAGTCCACCACAACATGACATAAACCTGGTACATACACACACACTTTGATAATATGCTATTAGTTAGCATGTTGTATTCACTTGTGCTTAACTGAGAAAAAAATAAACCTAAAACTAAACTTAAACTTAGCAACCAAAAAAATGGCACATTTCTTGTGAGGACCAAAAAAATACACACACACACGCACACACACCCAACAGGAGAAAGGCCAAAGCAGTAGACAGAATGACACTAGCACTTATTCAGAAAACAAAGCTTATTGATTGGATTCACTGCTTTGTTCTTGCTAATGCTGCTCTTTCCATTCACTTTGACGCTCACATGATGATTGCTGCTTTCTCTTGCTGAGCTTTGAACTTGTGTTAAAACAGCAGTTGGCAAATTCTGCTCATTGTCTCAAATTACTGCCTGTAAGGAACTGAATGTGTCAGCGCTTTTCACTGTTCTAATGGAGAGAGGAGAAGATTTGGGCAAAAATTATAAAAATAATGAGTTTCAAGTAGAGCTCGGTTCCTTGTATTCACAAGAACCTGATCAATCACAAATATCTGACACAGCACAAAGTCTAAAAATCAAAATGCATTAACGGCAATAAACATGTTGTGTTTATGTGCAAGTGTGTATGTAATTAACCTCAAACTGCATACACACACATAATTAATTCTAAAAGACAAATGCGACATATGACACACATGTAAAGTGTTTGTTTTGTTTTAATTTTGTGTCAGTATGATTTATAGCTCATTAAAAGTGTGACTAAAGCACTATTCCAACAGTATTAACATTAAAACAACAAAAAAGGCTTAAAATATGACACTTTGTGTACTAAATATAAAGTATATGACTATTTACTCTTGTGAATTAAATTATGAACACAAAAAAATCATAATATTCTAATTTTGGGGGATGCAATAGTACATTACTTGCATATGAATTTCATATTCTTAAGATTAAAAATTAAATATTAAACCTGGGATTAAATTGATCATAATCATTGTGTAACCTCTTCAAGATTGAAGAGCTTATATGATTTTCAGCTAGAAATGCATCTGATGTTGGAAAAAGATCTGTCAAAATGTTTTTAGAGCATTTAAGCAGTGCTTGAAATGACTTTAGTCTGCTTTCAATGCTTGAAGAGCTTTAAAAACTATACCATAAGCATTCTACGAAAGGTAAAGCCTTTCATACTGTATTTCCTTATGAATTACTGACAACATTAGTGACATAATATCAATGACATATTTCAGACAGTTTCTACTGAATGGAAACCTAATATGCAGCATGAGTATCAGTGTCCTTCCACTGTTATATACAAAAGCTCACTCACTGCATCTACTGTATGGTCCAATTTCTCCATCTTCAGGAATTCTCATTATCTAGTGCTATTTTTCACATAAAGGTATTCAAAAGTAAATTAAAACTTGTCACGGGAGTATAAATACAGTACCAGTCAGAAGTTTGGACACTTATTAACTGAAAGCCAAGCCAAGACACAGCTGTTAACTGAAAGCCATTGCAGGTGACTACCTCATAAAGCTGACTGAGAAAATGCCAAGAAAGCTGCATCTAAGCAAGAGGTGCCTACTGTGAAGAGTATAAAATATAAAACATATTTATGTCTTGAAATTAAAATGACATAGAAATAGTAGAAATAAAATTTACATGACAATATAATTCTTACTAACAACTATAAATGCTCCATTTTAATTGAAACCAGCGCACATTGACCAGCACATCACACTGTGTCCTTGTCTAACAAGGAGCTCATGTCAGCTTTTTAACACAGAATAAAGATAACAGTAAAAAAACAAACATTGACATGTTTACAGAGTAACACTGAATGTGTACCTTCTACATAACTAGCTCCATTTGAATGACAAAATATATTTGTATAGGAGCAGATGGTCACCAAACTTTGGCACTGACACCTGTAGATGCAGCAGCTAACATAGTAAATATACACAATATAATACAATAAAGCATGACCTTCAGAGGAAGACCAGCTCTTCTGTCAAAGTTTCTGTTGTGTTCACCTTGACAAACACATAGCGATAAGCAAATCAATACGTTGTTGTAGAAACTCACATAATTAATATTAATAACAGAAGCAGAAAGTTTTAAAGAAATTCTACTTCAGTACTGTAGTTAAGATTTACATGGACTAGACCATGACCTTGATGTTGTGAAGTGAACAAAAAGATTAATCAAAATAATAAAATGTATTTAGTGACTTTTTCACAGAGCACTGCTATCCTGCAGTTTGTCTTCAATAATATTGTTGTGGAAACTGACTGAATATGACTCAAACAGCTGACCTAGAATATTTTTCACCATCCGCCACTGGTGCGTGTACACAGGGAAATTTGACTTCTGCACTTAAGTCATTCAGGCAGTGGTGGGCAGCCCCTATTCACCATTCACAGGGAGCAATTGGGGGTTAGGTGCCTGGTTCACTTTAATCAAATCCTCTGAAGATGACTAACAGCTACCTTCCCATTTCAAGACGGGGTCCCTCACCACCAGGCCATAGTTGCCTCAACCAACAGTGAACCAACAAGACTTCAGCTCCAACTGTACTTTTGACTAAAAAGAATGTGACCATGAAAACAAGGTTCTTCAGATTGGTGAGGAATGTGTTGCAGATGGTTCTATACAGATTATTTTTTAAATGATTCTATACCATTACAAGCTTGACATTATAACTGCAGCAGAAGCATTTTGGGGGGCTATATAGAACCATTGTCAAAAAGATTCCATATAGAACAATCTACAGTATATTCCACACCAATCTGAAGAACTCTTTCACCATGGAAAGAACCCTTTATTATTTGAGTTTTTTGAGTGTACATGGCTCTGTATAGAACTATTTTCTTTACTAAAAAACTCTTGAAGAATCATCTTTTTAAAGAGTAGTGACACTTACTCCAGTAAAAGTTTAACAAATCTGTACTTTTCTTTTAAAAAATAGCTTTATTTTTGTATTTGCCAGGAAAGTAGTCTGAATTTGTATATTTTAATACAGTATCATATTGTATTTGCTCTATTTTCATTATAAAACATGGTTGCAACAACAAAGTAATGGCACCTAGCAAACTATTTCCTGATAGTTGGTAAATGTAAAAAATTCCATTGCAGTTAAACTGTAGGCGTATCCTGCCTTATCTGCAAAGGGCCAGTGAGACTCCAGGTCTAGATTACAAAAAAGAAGCATGTGATCTCATTAAACAAACGAATTCAGGTAAGCTCTGCCTGCAGCCACACCAGCATTGGCAGATATTATTGAACAATCCTGTAGTAATACATTTGTTCTTAGAAAGGTGCTTTTGCTTCAAATTCTTTCATTACAGTGCTGTAGGAATTTGACTTCTGTCTTTATCCCATCTGAGCAGTAAATAGACACAATACAGTATTAGTGAGCATACACATACTGGAAGCAGTGGACAGTGCCATCATCCTGGGGAGAAGTTGAGGGTTAGGTCCCTTACTCAAGGGCACTTTAGCCATGTCCTGCTAGTTATTTTTGCACAACTTGCTGTTCTCTAACAAGGAGCTTAACAGCAAAATTTACAACAGGTGTTTGATCCATGAATCAACCAATAAATGTCCTGGTTCAAGTAGAATTGGTATTCACATTTTGACATCATGACACCAAGACGACTATTAACAGTCAGTGGCGTCTCTAGAATAGAAAGTCAGGTGGGGCACAATAAATTCTGTGGGCAGCATCCCATCCGTCAATGAAATTACACACAAACCTACTCGCTCAATTAATTCAACCAAAAATGCACCTCATCAATGAAATTCCAAAAAGCATAATTCAGTGTTTTACTGAATTTGGCACCCCTGCCGTGAGATGTATCCTCTGTAGGTAGCAGGCACACTACTTACCGGTGGTGATCTGTTGCCTTTACTTTGGTTATTGTGACCAAAGGAACTTAAACACAGTCCATTCCAGTCAGGAATAAAATAAATAAACCTTTTATTGAGGTAAAATGACTGTGTGTTATCGAACTGTTAACTTTGATTAAACTGTCAACGTGATTCATTATATGGCCTTGCTAGCAGTGGCTGTGATGTTTTGAGTGGAAAGCAGCGCAGCAACACTGATACTGTAAACGATATTAACATAAGCTCCCGTATGCAAATCTTTTTTTATTTATTGGCTGCTCCCAGCATGGGGCCAGCCTTAGCGGCCCCACAGCTCATTACTGAAAGCCTGTTGCACATGTGCACAGTATTTTTTACTGCTCACTTGCTTAAACAGATTGATACGCTGGCCGCATACTCTGGTAACTAAATGAAGACTGCTGAAAGTACTGATCTTACGCAACACGTACAGAAATATTTCAAATGCATTGGGAACTGCTGCCATTGTCATAAGTCAAATACACAACAATGTTAGAAAATAATATTTAAAGAAAATAATTTAACAAAATTATTGATTATGTCACACACTGCCCCTAATGTAGAGACATCCATGCTAACAATTCAACAAATCAATAGTACGTCGCCATTATGAGGCTTCAAACAGGATGTTCTCCGACAGAAGTGGCCACTGAGCTTAGAGAAGTCATGTCCAAAATCCAGCTTGAGGGCCATTTGTGGGCCGTTACCATCTTTGGAATGGCCAGCAAGGTATTTTAGAAATAATAAATTAAACTGAATGCAGAAGATTTTAGGCAGGTTGTGAAAATTAATATTTGTTCACAGAGTTAAGAGGAAGGTCTGTGTTTTTTTTTTTTTTTTTTTAGGTCTGTGTGTTTAATCTGTCAGAAAACGGTTGCTGTAATAAAGGAGTATAATTTTAAGAGACATTATGAAATGAAACATCACTTTTTCAGGTCACACACTGGTGTTGAATGAGAACAGAAGGTGAAACAACTAGCAGCAGCTTGTCAGCTCAACAAAGCATTTTTTTGTGCTAACCAAGTGAAAGAAAATGCTACAAGGGCTACGAGCTAGCTCAACTCATAGTCCAGCACATGAACTTCGGGGGTTGCCAGGTTCGCAGTTTTTGTGAAAAATTGAGCTTTAAAAAATGCAGTTGTGAGTCAGAGCTGGTAGAGTGTTGGTTTTTGGACTACTTTAAAAACATACCATGACCACAAAAAAAAAAAAAAAAAAAAACCATCATACTCTTATAGGACTGTGAATCTGTGGCCCATGACTGCATGTATTTTTCTCCTTTTGGCCCCAACAAGAAAAGTTTGGACAACCCTGGCTTAGAGTGTCACAGAATGTCTTAAGCAGGTTGCAGCAGAGATATAAAGGGACTGGAAGTGTCACAGAAAAGCATAAAAGTGGATGTCCTTTGGCCTCTTCATTGTGAACAGTGCCCTGCAGAACCGGATGATGAATGCAACAACCCTAGGCACATTTAAGGGAGGTGAGAGAGGCCCCACAAGTGTCACATCAGACCATTCAAAACTGTTTACATCAGCATGGTCTGTGTGCTAGATGACCTGCAAGGTACAGGCACAGGTACAGGCGTCATTGTCTTGATTGGGCCATGACATTTACATTTGTAATTGATGCTCAAGGGCATGACACGTTATTGAGACATTGACTATTTTATGGGAGGTTTACCCACCACTGTTGTTGGCTTTTGTTTAAGTAAATTGTTTGAGATGAGGAAATCACCACTGAATGCCTCTACTTAAATGTTCTACTTTCATAATATCACTGTAGTGTGAACTTGTTATATATAAATTTCACCCGAAAACCAAAATATCTTAATATGCGTTAAGAACACATTATCTGTTTATTCTTAGTTAAACATATGCAGTTAGCTCACACTCCCTCAAATTATTGCTTTTTTGCAACTTCTGGCATCTTTTCAAGTGACCTTTGTGCACCAAAGACATGCGTCAAGAACACTTTCATATTCACAAGCGTTTCACTCTCAAAGTTACAAATCAACAGCAAAAGGCAACAGAACAAGTCCTTATTTAAACTACACCTTTATTTCTCACATTATAAAATCAATGCTATCACAATACTTCTCTTGTGAACAGTGTTAGAACAAAGTATCATTGTGATGAAGAAAATCTGTACATAAATACAAAGTTTAGAAAGCATTTTTCCTGAGCTTTCTTCTTGTCTTCATGGTAAGTTATCGGGTTGCCTGTATGGCCTCGCACAACTTCCTGCACAAGCATAAGATCAAATGTTATTACTTTGTTTTAACCACACAATTATAAAGCTGTAAAATCACATATCATAGATGCAAGTCTACAAATAATTAACTGCTTTAATTAATGTATTCCCTCATAAAGCACTTTATCTTAAATATTTCAGGACATAAATATGGTTAATGGTTCAATCGTAATCCACCTATTTTGATGCAAAAATGACTCACCTTCCCTCTTCTACAGTGGGATCCACAAATTCACAGATTTTTGCATCTCTGTCCCGAATTTGCTTTTGCAAAGTCTGAATCTCATTCTCAACCTTCTGCTCATCACCATCTTGATCCACTATATATAGAGAAAGATAGACAAGTAGAAAGAAAGACAAAGAGAAGGGACAAGGGAGAGAGAGAGAGAGAGAGAGAGAGATACAGAGAGACAGAGACACAGAGAGACAGAGAGAGAGAGAGAACACACAAAGAGGGAGGCAAGGAGAGAAAGAGAGATCTCTGAGAAACTGGCCCATACAGGAATAGGTCATCATTTTAAACCTAATCACTGTCTGCTGCATATGTGCTGTATATTTATAAAACTGTAAACCCTGACTTCTATTATAAGCTTGTTTCGAGTCATCATGTTTTTAGCTGAAATGTGTTTGATGTAGATGTGGAAGATAAAGATGAGGTTGAAAAACACAAAGTAAGCCCTCAGTGATGCTGAAGAAGCCATTTCTGAAAGTCATTTTACCTTTTAGCTTCTCGAGTGCTGTAGCAGAGTCTGCTTTTTTCTTCTCAAAGTCCGCCTAAAGAGAAATGCAAAGAGACGGGAAGTGTAGAGCAAACAACATAGGCATAAATAAATATAATAAAAAGCTACAGTATGTCTACTAAAAGCTTGTACATTGATTAAATCAATGTGTTTAGCATGTAAACAAAGCTTAACAAATGCCATGAGCTTGATGAAACCTAAGAAACCACAGTAATCAGCCTCAACTCAAGAAATGCAGTCAAAATCATTCCACACACCTTATCTAGGCTCACCTTTCGTTCTGCTATACCTGACATTTTACTAACTGCACCTCCTCTCCGACACTTCTGAGTGGACAATAAATACACTACATGTACATATGTTTGTGGACGCCCCTTTTAAAAAGAATGCATTCAGCTACTGAAAATAAGACTCCCTGGAGCAGATAAACATGAGCCTATTTGCACCATGCCTAATGCCAGGTGTGGACTAAAGGGGTATAAAGCCCACCAGCATTGAGTTGTAGAGCAGTGGAACTGTGTTCTTTGGAACAAAGCTCCATCCAACATTATGTATATATGTGAACTAACACTAACAAAGCATAGAACTGCTGGAGGCTGCTACTCTGACATTATACTATGCTGAGAGTACAGTAGAACCTTGGTTTTCATCATTAATCTGTTCTCAAGTGTCGGATGATAACTGAAAGAAACGATACCAGAAGCAATATTTCACATAAGAAATAATGTAAATCCAATTAATCTGTTCCAGACACTAAAATATTAATAATTAATTCATTAATAAAACAGTACATTTTATATAGAATAACTCTGTTTTACATACAGAACACAATGAAAAAAACACAAAAGACTAATGAAATGGATAAATGAAGACTTAACATCACTCTTACAAGTTTACGCTGGTTTAGAGTGTGCAGGCCTTTGTTTTGTACACCTGTTCTTGGCCACTATTTGTTTTCCCACCCATTTTCAGGTGGTAAAACAGGTTCCACTGTACACAGTACCTGTTTACAAACCCTAAACAGCCAAAATCTGTTGTCTTACACTTAGAAAATCATACAGAAACACTATGTACAGCAATGTCACATCATATGGCCCTCTTCTTTCCTTAACTCTATAACCATAAACATTATGATCCCAAAGGACGGACAAAAACGGTCACTTGTATGTCACTGAGGGCAGCTACCATGGAGTCTTGTTTCAGCTGCAGGATTTAGTTCACACTGGTACAATGACGTCTCTTACTGAGCATGAGGCAACCATTCATCAAGACCCAGAGGATTTTGGATCACTCACAGAGATTTAGAGTATTGTGAGTGTGCACATGTGAAAAAGCAAAATGTAAAGTCGGTAGAAGAGAATGTCTTATTTCCCTCAGTGTCACAGACCTCAGCATGCATGCAAATGAAGATGCATGCAACCAATATGTAAATTACTTGAAAGAGGAAAAAGTAAATGTGTCATTGTGTGTGCTAGTAAGTCACACTTAATAGCAGAAGTTGAACTGTGTCAATTATTGACTGAAGTTTATTGCTCTGCTCTTTATCGCACAAAATGAAGGCAAACAACACTAAGTCACTACGGCTTAGATGGCAGATTTCTTGGCATTTTCTCAGTCAGCTTTATGAGGTAGTCACCTGGAATGGCTTTCAGTTAACAGCTGTGTCTTGTCAAGAGTCCCAGAACTACTTACCAACGGAGTACGAGTCATTCTCTGCAGTAACATGGTCACACTTGATTTAGGACGTCG
>BRDA01002682.1:21736-45153 GCA_036984385.1 Crenuchus spilurus | reverse complement strand
TGACCATCTTGTTCTTTTGTCCTGAGGTACTTCTGGCAGAGCTTAGACTTATGTTTTGGGTCATTATCTTGCTGTAGGATGAACACCTGACCAAATAGGTGCATATTAGAGGGTACTGCATGGTGCTGCAGAATGCTGTTGTGGCTCAGGTTGCCTTTCACTCTGTAATAATTAGTAGCACCAGCTTTCAAGGCTTGATCTACCTCCATTTGTATCATTTCAAGGTATTCATTGGACTTTAATGACTTGAATTGTAATAAATGACTGGAAAAATTGGAGTATTCTAAAACATATATATATATATATATATATATATATATATATATATATATATATATATATATATATATATATATATATATATATATGTGTGTGTGTGTGTGTGTATAACATACTAAGCGTCATTTCTCTATTTTAAGCAAATTTGCTGATGTACAACTGCATCACTGGTGAGCATCATCAGCCAGGGTGAGCAAAGCTGAGTCATTTAACCCACTCTCTTCACTTCAACACAAACTATGGAAAATCCTTCATATAGCTTAAATACAGCCGAACCAGCAGTAGTATTATTGGTGATTTAACGGTGGGCTTGTCTATATCACGTACTGTACACAATGATTAGGTTCTTCAAGATAAAAGATTTTAGGTGATGCTTAGGCCTGGGTACAGTCGTTTACCAAGCAGCTTTACAATATTATGACTAACATTAAGCTTTCATAGAAATCTGACTGTCACAATATGTTGATATACATTTCATGGAGAGAAACCAGGAGACTGGATGGAGCTTCAGTACTTACCCGCGTCAGAAAAGGTCAGAGAATTTAATTACAATAAAATCCTCTCATGCAGGCTGTGCTGTGCGTGCCGCCTTTGGATAATTCCACAGAAAATCAAAAAGGTTTTGGTGACTAAATGCAGTTTTCACATTTAGCTAGTGATGTTTTAAAAGAAACAAAACACAGAGACGATGTTAATCCATGGCCCGGACTTTGAGTGAGCACTCCGTGCTAAAACCAATCGCCTACCGGCATCCCCTTCTAATGCGTGTGGAGCGATGGCATGGCACTGCGTCATCCGGCAGCGGAGCCAATCAAATCGTTAGATAGTGAATGTGGAGGCACAAACCACGCCCATGTCCAGGGCGACTGTACCGGGGGCGGGTCCTGACCAAGGACGCGTGATCTCCCCATAATTTGAATGAAATGCAGAGACTATATTGGGCCAAATACAGTTACATTTTTTATAATAATAATAATAATAATAATAATAATAATAATAATAATAATAATAGTTGTTTTTTTTAATGTATTTATTATTTTTATTATAATTACTACTACTACTACTACTACTACTACTACTACTACTAATAATAATAATAATAATAATAATGTGGTTAAATTTCATATAATTATGAACACCAAATGTGTACAGGAAAAATAAATCTCATGGTTGCTTTCCCATTTTTACCCAACAGCCTGTTTTATCATTGAAAGTAATAGTAATAATAATAATAATAATAATAATAATAATAATATAATAATAATAATAATAATAATAATAATAATAATAATAATAATAATAATAATATATCATTAATAATAATAATAATAATAATAATAATAATAATAATAATAATAATAATAATAATAATAATAATTATTATTATTATTATTATTATTATTATTAGTAGTAGTAGTAGTAGTAGTATTAGTAGTAGTAATACATTAATAAATAAATAAATAAATACATAAATAAATTAGACATAGACATGGATTAATTAATATATTTACAAATAGCATCTGAACAAAGTACTTTATATATTTCAGATTAACGTTCTATACCAAATTTTGAGAATATGAACAGTGCACACCATGTATGCTGTATGTATTTATTAGCATGCTGTACTTGCTTTATACAGTATACTGATAAATACACTATTTATACATAGCTTACTGTTTATTACACCAAAAGTGGTCTTGAAAGCAGGCAATCAGCAAAGAGTCGTTTCAGATTCATTTATTTTCATTTACTTCAGAAGATAAGATAGATAGATAGATAGATAGATAGATAGATAGATAGATAGATAGATAGATAGATAGATAGATAGATAGATAGATAGATAGATAGATAGATATAGGAGCTGACTGACTTTCGCGGGCAAATTCTGACGCGCGTTGAGGTAACTGCAGCTGACTGAGAAACGATAAAAACCTCACTTTACTGTTACTAAAAACTTACATACTTGGTGAGATAAGTGCTACGTTAGGGAGAATGGAGTCTAGTTCTGGTTTACACCCAGAAGAGGTGATTTTAACAGACCCAGAGAGTGAAGAAGTTGACGAAGACTTTTATACAAACAGGTAACAGCTAGCTAGCTTCGGCTAAGACAGCTGTATTATTAGCAATGGTTTAAACTAGCTAGTTAATGTTAGCTAGAAATTTTGTTTGAGTATGTTGTAACTTGTCTTAATGTTATACAGGTTGTTAATGTTGGGCACAACTGTAGCTCCATGCTCACCCCCTCGTTACAGTAACTCGGTGTCTTTGTATGACACTGGTAGGTATCATTAATATTATACTATCATTGTGTGTTACACATTCACAGTACAAATCGTATTATAAATTCACTGTTAGACTAAGGATAGACCAGCACTGTGTTCTTAACAAGGCTTCAGGTTGCTTCAGCTTAGTTACATCAGCCGTGTTGACTTGTTACATAACCAAGAGTACTTTAATTTTGACTGGTCTTATATCAAAAATTGTTTGGTAGGAATTTCTCCCCAGATTACTGTTTTGCCTCGTAAACGTCCAAGTAGACTTCTTGAGAATGATCAGGTAAATTACTGTCAAACAGTGAAAATAAATAGTTTATTTTTAAATAGTGTAGACCACAATATTTTAACATAATAAAACTATCTAACAAATTTTATGTCTCTCCTTGAATTACTAATATTGTTATCATCTTATTATTTATACAGATCAGTGACAACCAAGTGAATACATCTGTAAGGTTTGTAATTTTTTGTATAGCCATACATTGGCCAAGTACCAGTCCTAGGTAACTTGTATCACAGATATGTGCAAATAAATTATTTTTCTTTTAAAGCCAGAAACATGCTGGTAGCAAGGACGATGAGAATTTCTCAGATGTGGACCACATGACAGGTAGTTTAGAATACATGTAAAAAGAAACTTTTTGGGAAAAAATGAAGTTATCATATTCAAATAGAGATAAACAAAAAAACTTACCTACTGGAATTAACTGTTTTCATATTGAACAAATGAGATCTCTTCTCAAAATATTGTGTTATACACATTCGTCATTCAAAAACATACATGTCAAAATAGACACTACATATCTCTCTACATGTAAGCATATGTCTGCTGTTGGACAATTTGTTGGAAACACTGCCACACAGTGGCAGTAGATCACCAATACTGTATTTAGATTTGCTTATACTGCTACTTTTTATTTGTACTCTAATCAGAGGTAGTGGGACCAGGAAACACAGTTTTGACTCCAAAAGACGGCGGAACCCAAACTAAGGTCTTTAGTCCTAAGAGTGAAAGAGTATTGTCTATGAAATGCAGTCAGTCTCAGCCTATACCTCTATCAAAGCCTGTTTACAATTCCACATCTTTGTTTTATCATGGCCTGTAACAGAGTGTATGCAATGAACAGAATGCAGGACCTCTTAGACGGTCGTTGAGAACACCAAGGAAGCCTGACACTTATACAAGTGCAGTATATCAAGAGAGCAGAAAGTCAAATCATAGCAAAGGAAGGTCAGTTAAAAGTTTCAAAGATTTGGGTCATGGTTAACTGACTAGGAGTTGGCATTACAAATAGTTTTAGGAACTAACAGAATGATGTGTGCGCAATAGTTGATCAGCCATACTAGCAATAATTTGCTTCACTTAATATTAATCATTTATGAGTTTGTTGCTTAGGGTAAAATGCAAGGATAAATCACGTGAAGGAAATCCTAGGAAGCGTGCCAGCTGTTCACATCCATCCACAGGGGGTCAGCAGAGACTACAAGAAGAGCTCTATAGCAGACCAGGCACGTCCACAGTCAAATGACACAAAAAGTGCAATAGTTTAGGTTTTAGAGATAGGATTATTATGATAATGATTGATAATGTGAAATGTCATAGAACTTTTGATCTTTTTTAAAAATAAAAATACAATAAATATTTTTTAGAAGTTAATCACAACCACATTTGAAATGTTTTGTTAAAAATCATTACTCACATATGATTAAAAGGTTTTTTTTTTATTATCATTTTTATCCATATGATTTGATTGATTAGATTTTTTTCTGATTTGTGAACAACAAACCACAGAGAAAATTTAAGTTCCATATTTGAAAATATATAATTTCATGTTCATGGAAATATGGACATTATTATGCTAGCTACAATTTTTTTATTCTTTCTGTGTTATAGTTATCAAAAACCCAGAGACAGGGAAAGTTCTTAGCATGAAAAGCATCCAGAGACGAAAAAGTTATGGAGAATCACTGCTGCACATTGCAGTAATGCATGGAGACATTCAGTTTTTGGAAGAGCTGATTAAAGGTGGTGTCTGTGTTAACCAGGCAGACAATGCAGGTACAATAGTTTGGACCATATTCTCTAATTTAAAAATGCTTGTAAAGTCACAGTTATATGGATCCAGTTCTCTGTTATACCAACAAGAATGTCTCTGTTGCATAAGTGATCATCTAAGGCATTTCTCCCTGACTGCCATCAGTTGATCCCTGTTGTAAAAATATAACCCATTTGAAACATGTTTTTTCAGGTTGGACTCCTCTTCATGAAGCAGTTTTGCACAGTCAATATTCCAGTGTAGAGATGCTACTTAGAGCTGGAGCTGAGGTCAACCCCAGAGGATACAATGGAATCACACCTTTACAAGATGCAACAGTACTTGGTAATCTCGAGGTGTGTGCTTACTGTGTCCCATGGGATTGTTGTATCAGTTCCCAAGTCATTGATATAATAAATAAATCCTGGTATTTCCTTTGAATTGTGAGTTAGATTATAGATCTGCTGTTGAAACATGGTGCTGATCCACTGTTGAAAAATCTGATTGGAGAAGCTGCCTTGGACATCAGTAAAGACATAAATGTACAGGAACTTCTGAGAAAATATCTACCTACAACCGCAAGAAAATGTTTGTCAGGTATAAGCATTTTTTCAAGTATTAAATATTGTTTTACTACAGTTCTTTGGATGTTGTTCTGTTGCAATTAATTGTAACATTTTCAATATTGTTATAATAGCTCAACATGAATCCTATACTATTTCCTGTGGGGAAAGTAGGAACAAGGAGCCTTGTGTAAGTAACACTTCAAATGTGAGCATAAGCCTCTTCCTTTTATAATTAAATTTAAATGTGAAAAGGGGGGGGGGACTGACATTATTGGTTACATTTTCCTAAAGCTTCTATGTAATCATCTTTATAAGTGGTTGAGAGTATCAGATTATTAAGATTAGAATGAAATTTTACAGCTTTTGCTCTTTTCAAACTATTATTTTGTCTACTTTTATCTTTTTTTCTGTGTACTCTAATATCTTTTCTATGAAACTCAGAAGACAGGTGTTGGTCAAGATGCACAGGGTGCTGAAAAAGCACACGACTCTTCCTCAAAAACAGGAGCCTCTCCTAAAGGTATGAAAATATATGGTAATCAGAATTGCTATATTACTCATGTAAATGACAGTCAGTAGGGGAAAAAAAGTCAGTGTCCATATTTGCTGCTGCATCTTTATAGATACTAAAAAGGCAGCCCACAATAAAATGTTTAGGCAGCTTACTTCAATTCTTTTATTTAGTTAATTCAACTTGATGTTTGTCCAATTCAGATGTCTTTGTGCATGCAAAAACTGAAATAAATAGGCAAATAGAATACAATTTTTTTTCCACACCAACTATGACTCTTCATAACAGACAATATTTCCTCCACTTGGGCTCCCAATTATGGGGTTTGAACTCAAACTTTTGAATGCACAGACCTATGTGCTACTCATAGGCAACTCAAGAAGCCTACATTTCTTTTTAACATTATAACTGCATATTTTTAAGTGGTTTGTTTAAGACTGCATTTATCCTTCTTGGCAGTAGTGGTGCAACTGTCTATAAGTGTTCATCCAATGATCAGGAGATTGTTCAAACCCTAGTGATGTCCTGCAGCTGTCTCTAACTGGGAGCCCATGGGGGGACTATTACCACTATGAGAGTGGTAGCAGTCACAGACAGTGGCAAAGTTCATTCAAAATATACAGTATTATATAATTATAATATATAAATAATAATATGTTTTACTAATCTCAGCAGTTTTAGGTGAACCAGAAATTGAGTTTATAATTCAAAACAGGAGTGCAGTAAATTAAAATTGTTGGTCTGACTTTTTTCAGTTTAGTGATTTTTACATTTATATTGTAGACCAGTGCAAAGTCTGTCTCCAGTTTTACTAGCATTGTGGCTAAAACATTAATTCAATCCCAGATGAATGAATCTGAACTGAGATGTCATCTCTCCTCATTTCTCAGTGACATCTTTGAGTCAGACTGTGCTTCCACAAAATGATCAAGAAACAGACTACAGCATGCATGGCTCATTAATGGTTCATGAAAATGAAACTCTTGGATCAGATGCCCCTTCTTCCAAAGCCAGTGATACTGAGAGTGATATAACTGTGGATTACATAGAAGCCCATTCTTCATCACCTGGACACTGGTTTTTAAGTGCCACTCAGGATTTCTCTGGATCCATAATCAGTTAGTATGATAATGCTTACAATCAAACTTTACACTGAGGCTCACACTTAATAAGCAGATGTTTATGTTTGTTAAAGAAATAACTGTTTTAATAATGCAAAACAATGGTTTTGGGTGTTCCAGTGCATCGTTTATTAAATATGATGAGAGGTCAGTGTAGGTAACTTGATTTAATGTTTGTCAGTTGTTTGCATTTTTTTTTTTTACTTTTTGTTTTCTTGATATGCCTCAGTAGATTAAATGCTATTTTTTGTGCTTGGCCGTCTCATTCACTCCCATTAAATAAAAAAGTTATTTATTTAAAGTTGGCTTGTTTACTTTTTTTATAACAATTTTATGGAAAACTACACAAATTCCTTGTCTTATCTCTCATTTCACTTTAGTATAAGGTAAATAGTTTACTTTTCTTAATTTATGTATGTTTTACAACATATTCATAATTTTTAGGGGTTGTTGAAACAACGAGGAAAGATACCAGCACAATAGATGATGACCTTCAGGTAAATCAGGTTAGTGTCGCCCTCTTGTGAAATCAGGGTTTACTAAAATCATCCAGGATGTTTTCCAATCTTTTTGTAGTAAGATTTTAAATTCTGCACATTTATTTCAGACTTTGGGTCCAGCTGCTAATGAAAGTAATCCAGGTCTGAGTAAAGGCTCATCAAGGGATAGTTCTGATAATAAAATGAAGAGGGGTTTGGATGTTTCTAGAGATGGTCAAGAATCTGTGACAAGAAAAAAGATCAGACGAATCACAACGTCAAGCAAGACAGATTCATTTTTAGATTACTTACTTAACTTTGACCTGAGCAGCGTGTTGAAGACAAGCAGTGCTAGTGGTAACAAAATTAAAGAAGGATCAAACGGCTCCGCCTTTCAGCTGAACAGAAGTGTAAATAAGGATTACCATTTAGAGCCTGATGTTTGTCAAAAGGAGGCTTTTTGTGAAGAAACAGGTGCTTCACATACTCAAGTTGAAAAATGTATTGTGTCTCGTCTTGCACCTTGTGAGTCAAACTCAGAAAATCGGTTTGTTGTGGATACTTTGAACCACCCATTTAAAACAGTAACACCATTGCCAGTACCTACGGAGGGATTTCTTGAATCAAATGAAAATGGATCACAACCTCTGGTAAGTATAATAGATGACCAAGGACTCACTAGCAGTCCAGAGCTTCAGGCAGGAGGAAAACTATTAACAGTAACTGGGGAGCAGCTGAAAATGGCTCATTCAGTTAGTCAGAATTCAAGCATATCCGACACAGTCCAGTCTTGTTTTGATGAAAGTCAACAAAAACAATTTTTTTTGCCAATATCTAACTCTACCATTGACTCCAGCACAATGGAAAATCCCTCTGAACAATCTCAGAACAATATAGGTACTCAAAACAATCTCCCAACCAGGGGACTGTTGGAAAACTCTGATGAGACAGTCATTTCCACTATAATGTACTTTGAGAAACATTGTCAGAGTGACAAACTAGACATACCCACCAAACAATTAGAGCAAAGAGAAGACAAATCAGAGACACAACTGAGCCCCCATCAAGCTTATGTCAGCCCTAGTGAAACTAATGGCATTGTAAGCTATGAGGAGCTTGCTGGTGGCAGAACATGGTTAACGTTAATTGAAGACCCTCCTGCTGGCATATTAGAATTTCAAGTCAGTCCTGCATATGAAACAATTCAGCCCTTATTTACCACTGAATGCAGTCTACAAGATCCTCAAGACAATTGTAATGAAAATGAAACCATCACCCTGGATAATAGTATTCCTGGACCCTCAGCATTCACTTCTGCTAACGATGATAATGCAGATGTAGATGACACCAGATGTTCAACAGATTCAGACTGCACATACATTGAAGAGTTGGCACATACAAAGAATTCTGACAAAGATGGAGAATGTGAAATAACTCAGACAAGCCTAAATGTCATCCCAGTCAGCAATACTTGTGATAAAGAACAATACTTAAAGCAGCGATACTTAGATAAAGCTCTTGATGAGCAAACGATTGGGGAAGAATTGGAGAACACAGTAGATCCACTATATACACAGAACTCTCCCAGCATTCTGACACACTTGGAATTGAAGCCTATTCATTTATACCCAGCATTAGATAGTGATCAAGGTAACAAGAGTATACAAGAAGATGATAGTCACATAGTCATGGAAAATAAAGAGATCTCATATACGGATAAACTGAGCCAACAGAAAATGAAGAGGACCAAAAAACAGAAAAACAAAACTATGCCCAGCACACAGACCAAAGGGGCTAATGCAGGTGACTTCATACGTAAAATTATTCTTATACTGTCATTTTCTATTGTAAAACGTTATTTAAAATGGCATATATTAGAAGTTGCATATACAGAATATTGTCACAATATATGTTGACACATTCTCTTCCTGTATAGCCACAAAACAAGGTGTAAAGACTACACGGATAATGCTTGACAAGAATGAGGTTGGACAAACTAATCTTCATCTGGCCTGCAAGAAAGGAGACCTACTGCTTGTCAAAAGACTAATCAAAGCTGGAATAAATATAAATATTTCAAACAATGCAGGTTATTTAAAAGTTCTTGATTTTACGTTTAATGCAAAGCACTTTACATATACCTGTGCACAGTTATGGTGAACAGTTGAGCTGTTACTGTTCAGTAAAGATGATTTATGTTGATAAATTATGCCTTGTGTTCAGGATGGACAGCTCTGCATGAGGCCATCACTGCAGGTTATATAGATGTGGTGGACCAGCTCTTGCGTGCAGGTGCAGATGCCAATAAGACAGGACTGGAAGGAGTCACTCCACTTCATGATGCTGTGTCTTGTGGCCAGTATGAGGTCAGCAAAATGTTTTTTGTGTTTTAATTTTGAGAGATGAAGTTGACATCCTTAGAAATCTTACTTATAAAACACAATACTGCTTAATATTTGTGACAATACTCTTTAATATTTTATACATTTTAAGTTTTTTTCTGAACCTTAACTCCCATTCAGATCCCCCCCCCCACCTCATTTTCACTTATTCACCACACTTCAAAGTGATTGCCCTGGCAAGCAGTAAAACTGCTGTCTTTATGTTTATGTACAGATTGTGAAGCTCCTTCTTCATTATGGCTCCAATCCCCATGATAAAGATGTAATTGGAAGGAGTGCACTGGACCTTGCAAATGATGAAAGTATCAGAGAGCTGCTCTTGACATTTAAAGGACCTCATGTGAAGCCCATAGAACAAACTGATTCTACCAAACAAGGGTCTCAAATTTTGACTCATGAACACATACTAGGTAATATTGTATATTTAGAGACGTAGCTCAAAGAGGCAGAAGAAAATATATTTTAGTGCATGATTTATTTAGGCTGTTTTTTAATGAATTATATACATCTAAGATGCTTTTTTTTCAGACAGTCCTGTTTGCAAACCACAGTATGGTAAACCACACTGTGACATAGAAACACACATGAAGGGCAATCCAGGAAGCAGTGCTCTTTATAAAGAAATGTCTTCCCAAGTCAGTAACAATCCACCCATGTAGTCCACTATGTAATATACTGTATATATACACACACACTTATAATGCTAATTTAACCATCATTCATTTCAAGCCTCAAACACTTAAAGAAGTGGAAAGGAAGCAGAGAGAGATGTCACACTGGGAGCTGAGAGAACCTGAAGATGGGAGTATGAAAAAAAACATTTTCTATCTTTTACAGCATTTTTATTTATTATTTTTATCTTATATGCATATATATATATATATATATATATGCATAAAGTTAAAAATATGATGTGACTAAATCACATCTTAGTCTGTATAATATATAATTTCAACTTTTTTTGTTCTGATTATTACATGTAGGCCGTTTTGCTGATGGTTTATTAGAAATGCAGACTGTGCTTAATGATGTACTCTTTAAGCAAAAATCTGAGAAGTTTCATCTAAGTAATAAGTACAGGTGAATGCTCATGTCTTCCTTTATATAAACACATGAAAAACATATAAATTTAAATATATATATATATATGTATGTATTGTGTCTCCACTTTACACACAACGTGTGAAATATTCTGTTAAACACATTTATCTCCAAGTTTGTTATTCCAATTGCAGGACAACTGGCTCTGACTCTTTCCATGAGAGCAAGCGAAACAAGAATCTATTGGGTCTTGCTGCTCATCAGAAACATTTACATATGCTCCTACACAAGCAGAAGGAACTAAATAATAAACTGAAGATGTTCCTGGACCAGCCCTGTTATAGCACATCCTCAACAGGAGCAACAGAACTGAATGCTACTCAGCATATTCAATCTTCTGATCATGACTGTATTTCCACTAACATTCACCCACCACTAGAATCACAGAGTGTTATCTCAAATGTAGCAGCTACTAGTTTGCTTTCAGGAAGAACTGCAGCTACAGATGACAGCAGGACATTGAGCAATCTAATCAAGAAAGGAGTTATTCAGCCGAGAGAAAATGCTTTGGAACTTGCACTAATGGTAATGCATCTTTAACTGCCTGAGAAAACTATGAATAATGTCAACCACGTATATATAATTGGTCAACTACTTTTTACATTCTTTGTCAACTAATTGATTCTGACTTTTCAAACATACTTTAGAAAACAACATATTTTCAAGCTGTTATAGTATTATTTTTGTCCTTTTTATCTCAGGGATCGTGCCACAAGGCCTCTCTCTTACATGATGGCTCTCTCAGAGACACTGGCGGCAAGGTCTTCAGCATTCCAGAACACTGGGTCAGCTCTGTTCTGGGAAGCACCTTTCCTGTTTCCTCAGATTTTGCTTGGAAACAGGTTAGAGAACCTGAATGACATTTAAAATCATGATTACCCCTGTCCATTTACTAGACATGATACAACAGATTCAATATTAACTACTAGAAGATGTCGAAGGCAAGGTGCATCATGAGATGTGTTCACAGTGGTGCTCAACAAGCCTACCTGTCAGCGTTGCTCTGAGCAGACACTACAGAAAAGAGCATTTGTTTATGAATAATTTAATGCTGCACTGCAGGGCTATGGAAAAGCTAACTCTGCCTAGATCACTTGATGGTTATACAGTACAACAGTCGCCTAAGCAATTAACATTAGTTACAGACCACCTGGCTTGAGCAGTTAAGATTAAACACAGCATACTGTTTCATTTTGATAGGTAACATATGGGTCAAAGCCACTGTGGGATTGGTCTTCTACTGATTCAGGAAATCAGTCATGGAAATTGCAAGAGCATGCATCAAACGCCACTTGTACAGGATTTCCTGTAGAAGGTATGGTAGAAAACATTATGTTCATCTCTTTTTTTTGCTACACTCTCAGCCCCACCAACACAGACACTTCCCCTTCATCATGTACACAATTTTTAAACACTGTCCGAAAAAGGTGGTTCACCTAGTAATATGTAAGTTATCCTTTATAAGTGCTGAATAGATTGAATTGTTGAATAGAGTGAAGTGAAGCATTAGATGTCAACAACACAGTTTGCCTGCAGATTTCTGAATATTGTGTTGCTATTTAGTGTTTAATGGCACCACTGTTGTTCTTTTTCCTCAACAGAGTCACTGACACAAGCCTTTATGGCCATTAGCTCCATCCACCTGATCAGTGATGATGAGTTCCTGCCTTGCTATGAGATGGATAGATATTGGAATGTATTCATACAGAATGAAGACTGGGTCTTTTAAACCATTGTGAGATTATACAGTTAAAGATGTGTTCTTTGTCATTTGAATTAATACCATTGCCTTGACCTGTTAATGATTATTGTTCAGAATTCAGTTGAAGGTCCAGGTTTGATAAATAAACTGCCATAAACACAAATGCCTAATTGAAGGACTAGTTAGGTTAGTTTAGTTAGTCAGCCAGTTTGAGCAGAAAAGTACCAGGTCAAAAAATTACTGAATTTCTTTAGAGAGTCTAAGTAGCATTGGCACAGAAACTGATTTATTTGGTTTTGAATGCAATAAAATAATAATAGAAAATAGAAATGTGCATACAGATGCTGACACACAGTGTATTGAGAAAACTGATTTAAAAGTACATTCCTCACCCAGTATACTTGAGCAGAAAATTACTTAACATGCTTAACAATGTATAAATCCACCAAAAGGTGACTTGTGTATGTAATAAATAAAATATATAATAAATATACATTTTTAACCCTAAAAATATAATAAAAATATCTCAGCAACCACTGCATTGTTTTTTATATTATATATTATCAACAACCTTAATATACAGTTTATTATATACATTTATCCATAACATATTTAATAACCTTTTTTACATTAGTTTACACAAAGATACAGAGAGTGTGCTGTAATGATGCACTCTTTAAAGAGATGACTCTTCGGGGATTCTTTAGTAAAGAAAATGGTTCTATATAGGGACCTAAAGGGTTCTTTGCATGTTAAAAGGCTTCTTCAGATTGATGAGTAATGTGCTGTAGATGGTTCTATGTAGACACCTTTTGAAAATGATTCTGTATAGTACAAAAAAGGGGTTCCTCTATTATTATAAGCTTGACTACAGTAGAACCCTTTTGGAGGCTATGTAGAACCATTTTAAAAAAGGTTCTGTATAGAACCATCTACAACACTTTCCTCATTAATCTGAAGAACCATTTCACAATGGGAAGAACCCTTTATTCACAAGGATGGTTCTTTAAGTGTTTATGATTCTAAATAAAACCATTTTCTTTACTAAAGAACCCTTGAAGAACCATCTCTTTAAAGACTGTCTTTATGATATAGTGAGCTTACCAACAGTAATGATACTTTGATCATTTGTATCTGTATCAGGATATTACTTGTTACCGGATCGAAAGAAAATGAGTGGTATCGCCCATCACTATGATTTCTGCTTGTTGTGTTATGCTCAGCCATTGGCTTCTGGTGCGTAATGCCACGCCCACTGTATTCTCAGCACACCAATAAGTAAACCGGCATTAAACTCGCTGTTTATTCAGTGTTGAGGAAGCGCGTGGGTCAAAGCCTTCACGCTGGATGTATTGAAACTGTAAGTAGTCTTTCTGTCTCTAACGATGTAAACTCGTGTAAATGTGAGAATATAGGAAAGTACCCACTTCTGACTTCTCTACTGAACTCAGCAGCTGACGGTCTGACTGTTAGATCAAACGTGCTTCTTTTAGGCACCAAACTTTCACTTTGTGATAATCAAAGCATTTTTAGCACGTAGTCTGTGTTCGAGTTTCTAGACTCCTAAATGTGCGCTGTTGTGAAACATTTTATGATTTAGATATTCACTCTACAGCCACATGGCTAAACACCATATGTCACTTATTACTACTCATAAATACTGCTGAAATGATGAACATGTGGTCCTAAAGAAAGGAAATACATTTCTTTATTCACATTAAAAACCACATTATAATTAAAAACTAAAAATGTTACTTTCCTTTGGACCACAATGTTAATAGTTTCATCAGAGAGTACTTATGATCTGTAATAAGTGAGATAAGTTTGGTGTCCCTAGCTCACTGTTGTACCTTAAGCCATGTTAAGCCTTTTCCCTTATTATGGGTGTAAAAAGTACTAAAAACCCTAACATAAAATTTAATACTTTCCTTTTGGACTACAGGTTAATCATTTCATCAGTAGAGAGCACTTATGAGCTGCAGTAAGTAAGAGATGTTGGGTGTTCCTAGACCATTGTTTCAGCACCTTAAGTCATGTTAAGCTTTTTCCTTATAATGGGTGTAAAAGTGAATGAAAATCCTAACATAAAATTTATTACCTTCCTTTTGGATCACAAGTTAATCATTTCATAAGTAGAGAGCTCTTATGAGCTGTTATAAGTGAGAGACGTTTGGTGTACCAAGCCTATTGTTGTGGTACATTAAACCATGTTAAGCTTCATGTTAAGTTTTTTAGAATGTCTCTCAAAACAGTGACTAGTGTGTGTTCAGGCACTTAGCCATATTTTATGTTCCTCAGACAGGTTGCTCAAGACACTATAAGACATTTTTGATGGCACGCGGCAGAAAAGTGACACCATTAGAGTGCAAGGTAAGACCAGAATTGTCCAGTTCAGCTGATGTCTTTCTTGGCATACATCTCCAGCCACACCTATTCAAAGTCTTCAGTAGCATTTTGCTAATACAAACAGATGTGACTCAGAATGGTTGTAAACTTCCAGAATTGTGGCTGCACAATATTGTGAAAAATACAGATAAAGCCATGCTTACTGAATCTCAGAGGACTTGACTAACTGGAACATGAAGCATGTTGATTGCAAGAATTGTTGGAAAGAACAGATTATTAGTTAAGAACTGATTTTTTTGCATGGCTGTCATATGTATACACATGTAACTGCATATTTGAAAGCATTTATTTTGTCTGCCTTCACCTTTACACCTATTAATCAGGAGAAGGGGGTTTGGCAAACCTGCCTGCTAATTATTAACCGTCATGGTTAGCCAGAAGGGATTAAGCATAGTCATGGACTAAATGTTGCTTTCAAATGAAAAACAGTCATTCAAAATTCTGTGTAGTCCAGCACTAGGCTTAGGATTTATCGTGGAATCAGTATAGACAGTCTCTGCTTCTTCTGACTTGTCTTGAATCACTTTTCTCTAAATTTGATGAACATGTATCTTTCTACTGGCAAATGTCTTTTTTTTGCCAAATTCAGACATGTGTACAGCTGTTCTGATAACTTATTTCTTTTCTCCATAGAATGAAAAGGAGATGTACTGCTTTACATAAGCCGAGGCACAAGTTCTACCTTGTTTTTGTGCCATTGTTCATTGTGTGTGTGCTGATGCTTGTCTACGTCAAAGTTGCTGAGAAAAAAAGATTCTACATTGAGCCCTATGGAATTACAGTACGCTCATCCAAAGCTCAGGTTAACAAAGATGCCATTGACTGCACAGGCATTTATCAGCTGGATCCAGTGGAAATTGGCAAGTCTTTGGAGATAAGGCGCAGAGACATTGTGGATTTGGATGATGAGAGTATTGTGTCCTTTACTTCAGACTGTCCCAAATACATTAAAGCAATGGGCTACAGTGACATCTCTGTTACTGACGAGGAGCAAAACTTTCCACTGGCCTACTCTTTAGTGGTGCATAAGAATGCGCCCATGGTGGAAAGGATTATTCGAGCCATCTATGCACCTAACAACATGTATTGCATTCATTATGATCAGAAATCCACCAAAAGCTTCATCACAGCAGTGACCAACCTCGCCAAATGTTTCCCAAACATAATCATTGCCTCCAAACTGGAGTCAGTGCAGTACGCACACATCACAAGACTCAACGCAGATCTCAATTGCTTGTCAGACTTAATGAGTTCAGAGG
This sequence comes from Crenuchus spilurus, assembly GCA_036984385.1. Taxonomy (NCBI): domain Eukaryota; kingdom Metazoa; phylum Chordata; class Actinopteri; order Characiformes; family Crenuchidae; genus Crenuchus; species Crenuchus spilurus. The sequence goes on along the minus strand of BRDA01002682.1, from coordinate 29,015 downwards.
TCAAATGGAAGTATGCTATCAATCTTTGTGGCCAAGACTTCCCACTTAGGTCCAACTTTGAGCTTGTGGAGGAGCTGAAAAAGCTTAACGGTACAAACATGCTGGAGTCAAGCCGACCCAGCGAGCTAAAGAAACAGCGCTTTGGCTTTCAGCACGAACTGATGGAAGTCCCATATGAGTATCAAAAATTACCTATTAGGACTACACATGCTAAAAGCCCCCCACCACATGACATTGAGATGTTTATTGGAAGTGCCTACTTTGTGCTTTCACGCGCTTTTGTCCACTATGCTCAGACTAGCCAGGTGGCAAAAGACCTCCTAGAGTGGTCAGCTGACACATACTCTCCGGATGAACACTTCTGGGCCACGCTGGTACGTGTACCTGGGGTGCCAGGAGAGATTGCTCATTCTGAACCTGATGTGACTGACTTGCAGAGTAAGACTCGCCTGGTAAAATGGAACTATTTTGAAGGGTCTTTGTACCCACCTTGCACTGGAACACACCTGCGCAGTGTTTGTATCTATGGTGCTGCAGAACTCCGATGGCTCCTGGACTATGGCCACTGGTTTGCAAACAAATTTGACCCCAAAGTTGACCCCATTCTTATTAAATGTCTCGAGGAGAAACTTCAGGAGAGAAAACTTAGACACTGGTTGAGCACCATGCCTTGAAAAGAGGGAGTGTTGTCTATTTTTCTAGTGGGTTATGGGCCTACAGATATGTAGATTTACTTTTGTACATGTTTCAGGCTCTTATATGTCTTTACAATTTAGATGTTTCCACATACTGTACACTCCAAAAACAAAAGGTTCCCCAAAGAACTTCTTTGCATCATTTCCTCCGATTGGTTTGCTATTTAAAAGTTCTTCCAGGAACCTTTTTATGGAACCCAATCTGTTTTTAGATTTTAAAAATCCTTAATTTCAATAAGGGGCCTTCAAAAGTTCCTTGTTGAACTTTCATTTTTAGAGCATGGGATGAAGAAATTAAGGCTTTTAGGAACCAATTGTGTTTTAAGAACCTTTTAAGACTGGCTGAGTTCCTCCAAAAAGCTGTTTGCCTATCAAGCTTTTTGCTTTTTGCAAAATGTTTGTCTAAAAACAGTTGCTTTTTAAAATGTACATTTCTATGATAACTGTGATAAAATGGTCCAAGCATGTTGCCATCAAATGTAAACCAAAAGGCAACATTTAGAGACTGAGATGGGTCATTTAAGGTGTCTAATCTAATGGGTCATTTAAGGTGCTTTACCCCATACAGTAAAATGTGGGTAAAATTTTAAATGCCTTAGTGATCACGATCACATGCAATGACATAATTGTAGGGTTTTTTATGACCGATTCTGACTTCCTTACAATTAAAATTAACACACTAGCACAACTCCACTGCTTTCCCCTAACCAAAGCTGCCTTATAATTAACAAGACATGCTCTTTAATGGGACCAAATGGCATTTAAATTTCTTAAATAAAAGATAAATTTAAAGAAATTTAAAGGTTTTTATTTAATTAACATTGATAAAACTAAGCAGCAGATTGCTGAGTTATGGATAATTATGCTATGATGTTACATTTACTTGGCAAACATTAATGATGTTATAAAATTGTAACTCAAATTTGCCAAAATGAAAGTAATAAATTGTCTGATTGTGAGTCACATATCTTGAGCAAAAATGTTTGGCCAATTCCCATTGTGTGTCCCTACATAGTTGTGAAATGCTCTTCTACCTCAGTGATGTTAATGCTGTAAGATTTTTTAAAACTCTTAAAAGTGCTGCTTTTACTGTGTGCAAGCAATCTCCATGTTTGGGGGAAAATGAATGAAAGCTTTTGGTATGACAGCCTAAGCAATAGTGTCAGTATCAATGTGTGTTTTTCTGACTTTGTATTGTGGATTGCACAAATGGGACAATGTGTCCCTTGTTTTAATAAAGATGATCTCAAAGAGATATGGCTGACTGGTTTCATTAGACAGGGAAAGTCGATTACTCACTCTTGCTTTCACTCGTTTTTGCATATGGACACACCCAAGTTCACTTTTTAACGGTTAATCCTTAGTTTAATTCAGTTATGCATGCCGCAAGTACTGACATACAACAGAAAGAATATTGTGAAAAGTTTGTGTTCATAATTGCATTCAAAAGTCATGTAATGTATATTCCTCACATGTAAAGTGACATTTCTTGTTTGTTTTACTGGTTATGTGACTTATACCCATTTCTGAAAATCCGAAAAATCCAGAATCTCACATTATTAGAAAATTAGTTTTCAAACAGTCTCAACCTTAAAACAAAACAGGGTTTGAAATATTACTTTAAATATAATTAACATAAAATATATGACTAAATTAAATTGTGAACACGAATTAACTTATTCACGATGTTCTAAATTTTGAGATGCACTAGTACATAGGCTGAACTTTAAACTTTGTAGACATTAGAGACCTTTCATTTTATTTGTGTGAAGCTTTTGAATGAGCATGAGCTTTGGTCTGTAATCTTGTTGTTAGCTCAGTCTTAAGTTACAGGTCAATAATAAATGAGTAAGTCACATCTTTTTGTTAGTTAAGTAAGTCAATAGCTGAACAAAAAGACCTGAGCTGTTGCTACTATTTAGAAACCTGAGCTGCCAAAAGTTACACAGCCATCACATGGGTACTGCCCTACTTTGAATAATTTTTGTTCTTGTTATTTTAGGGTATTAAATTACCTTTGGGATTACATAAATCCTTATGCAAAGGGTTTTACAACCTTATTCAAATGGTATTATCTCTTTGGTTTGAATGTCACACATCATTTACAGAGAACAAACGTATGCTCGTTTAATGCACAATTTCTCTTTATTTTGTGATGTTAAAGTATTGGAGGGCTGGATAATATGTGACTTATGCAAAAGTTGTAGCACATAAATATGTTTGTTTTATTGTTGAAATGTGTTATGTTGTGCAACTGCATTAAAATATAACGCAAAATGTTTACCTCTTGTTAAATGTTCTGTAGACAGACAGACAGACAGACAGACAGACAGACAGACAGATGATAGATAGATAGATAGATAGATAGATAGATAGATAGATAGATAGATAGATTGATTGATTGATTGATTGATTGATTGATTGATTGATATGTTGACAGTCTAAGTCTTATCTGTGCAGTTGGTTTGACCATTGCAGTAGGCAGACAGGTTGAGTTACCCTCATGAAAATGTATTGCCAACAGTCCATGCAGGCTGGGTGTTGACAGTACACTAATGTACTGGAATGTAGATTGTTGACATTTCTCACAAAAAACGAAACTTTGTTTGTTTCAGGCTTTTCAGGTTTCAAGAACTACACTGAATATAAAAATGAGCTTGTTTATTCTTCCAAATGCTACAGCTGCATAATAAAGAGCTTTGACTAAAGGAGAAGTGATGATGGTCAAATAGCAGGAACCAGAAAGGACATCTATATTACGTTACATAAATTTAGTAAGATCATCTACATCTACAATCTGGCATTTACACCTTTTAAGTAACTTTTCATTTACAACTTGTATTTACTAATTCATTTGATTTTTTTTTTGTCTATCATGTTAAACTGCAATGCAACTCTTAGGGAAGTTCTTGTAAGATGTTTTTTAAACCCATGAAATCAAGATCCTTCATCACATAACAAAACATCACGCATGTTTTTGTGTTTGTAGTTTATGTTCTGATTTTACCATGAAGCGCCATCTCATTATGTTTAAAGTGTATATTTAAAAAAAACTGTGGGGTCTTTAAAAAAAGAAAATATTGACTGTTTTTTATTATTGGCCCTCACTCCACTCAAATAATAATAATAATAATAATAATAATAATAATAATAATAATAATAATAATAATAATAATAAAACTACTACTACTACTACTAATAATAATAATAATAATAATAATAATAATAATAATTCAATTCTTTATTTTTTGGTGAGGATGTTAAAAAGTTAAGGAACTAAAGCGTGTTCTTCTGTGGTATGACTTGGACAACCTTGTTGGAGTGTTGATGCGAAGATGTTGTGGGTAGAACTTAAGGTCAGTCACTGAGTTTATTTTTCTGATTGTGACAGATTAAAATCTTTGTTCCAGTAGACCATTCAAAATGATACTTAATAGTGTATCTACACATGCACAGCAGTGCAATGAATTACAGAGGGGGATAGTAATTGGACCCATGAGATTATCTGGGCTTGTGGGATGTCATTTAAAGCTGGATGTAAACACTTAATTGTTGACTCACTAATTTATTATTCTGTGATTATAATATGATGAGTTTGCTATTTTCGTCTGTGAGCTTCTGTCTCTGTACATGCAACAGTAGTATATTTTAGGGCTTATTTTTCAAGAACCTTTGAAAAGTCAGACATGGAATAATAGCTTTCTGCTGATGATGAGATAAAAAAAATATGATTCAGTGTGTGATGTATGACTGGCATGCATTATGAACTACCTGGCGCTGAAATGGCAGGTATGTTTCCATAAAGCTTTGATAAATAACGACCATTCTTTAATGACAGAGAGACTATTGTTTTGAACTCTCTCTCCACAGTTATGATGGTAGTTGCTCAACAATTGCTTACATAAAACACAGTGCAGTTAGGTTATGAATTTAAAGTAAGTCTTCTGGTTTCATGGTAATGTACTCACTCGCTGTGTCACTTGCATTTCTTCTATGATTATTCACTGCCTCTTGCAAATCTTTGCTTAGTCAAATTAGCAATAACATGAACAGGAAATTCATTCAGACATTATAATTCGGAGTTTCAGGTGCCATCCGCTCTTCCAGTGTTTTTAACAAGTGTAGAGTTTCTGTGATTGTGCTGAATGTCATACTGTGTTGGCTTTCATGTAGGCACGTTCTTTATCAAATTGGAAGGCTAAGTCTGCTGAGAAAGCAGTTCTATCCCAAAACATCAATTCATCTGTCCACTAGCTTCCGCTTAATGGATGAGTCCTGATGAGACCCCCTACCCCTTCACCAGGCACGGATTAGGGCATTATACTATCTTAGCTAAACCCAGAACAGGGCACCAGGGCTTTTCCCAAAATATTGTTAGAATATTGGCATATAGTTTAATAAATCTGAATATATTCAGACTGGGGGGAAAATGGTTAAATATAACTTTAATGTTCTGCAAATGTGAACTACTGTAATGACAAAGTCCATTAATATAACAATGTAATAGCATCATTAACGTTAATTGTCATGACCACTTATTATATAATTTGAGGTTAACTTCAGTGGTATTACTGACTGAATTCTGTGAACACTGTCAGGGCCTTTTCTGTAGCTAAACTATAAAGCATTTTCTTCTCTGATTGTCTCTTCAACAGAGCTGTGTACATACAGTGGTGGGCGCGGGATGTTTCATGTTCACTTTGATCTGAAACCAGTTTTGCTACAAAGGTTAACTTCTGTTATGATGCTGAATAATAATTTAGACATTCATGTGTCTTTACTGGTTAAAAGTAGGGCTGACATCCAGTCAGGTGTTTTTCTATGCAGCTTGCAGTTATGTGGTACAAAAGCTGTAAGCGCAATTAAATCATGTCAGTGTTCTGACAACCTGTCAGTCTGATGCCGAAAGCACTGAAACTAAATTCCCCTGTAAGTTGAGACAGTGATGTTTGTCAACATTCTAGGAGATCTCGATAATTCCTGACAATGTACTGACAACATAATACTGGTAGCAAAGTGTTTCTGCAACCACTCCTCAGAAAAAGTTACAAATATCACCTTCCAAATGGCTAACATACTATTTTACAGACAGCTTAAATTTGTAAGTACAGGTAGAGAAATCTGGCAAGTGTCCTGAAAAAAAGAATGTTTACACAATTTTATAATGTTATTCAAATAATTCATCTTTTAATACCCTATTGTTTGCCATGTGTACAGACTGTACAAACTAAACACATTAATTGTTTAAGTGACTTTTAAAGAAAGCTATTTTAGACCACTAAATGTTGACTGTTAATTCAAGTTGACTCTAGGGAGTGCTATAATGTGGGACACTGGCATTTCTCATGATATAGCAACACCTTCAAGTTTATTATTGTGATTATACCACAGTTCTGTTATCATTGTTTACTGTTAGATTTTAAGATAAAGTGGACAAAAAAACTCAAATTGTTTATCAACGTTCCATGAAGTGAAGTAGCTCCTATATCAACACCATATACAGAAAATAAACACAGATATACTGATGACAAAGATTTTGTTTCCTGTTGTAAACTGTGTGTCTTTAATTAAACACCAGTCACAGCTGATGATCCAGCTCTGAACCTGCAGGTAGAAGTGGATTAATTTTATTTTTGTTGATGGTACTAAACCTGAATTCAGATACACCACTATCATGGTTAAGATCCTACCTTGCTGAGCGTTCATTTAAAGTGTCATGGCTAGGACAGCTGTCCTCTTCGCACTCACTGTCCACCGGAGTGCTTCAAGGCTCGGTACTGGAACCCCTTCTTTTCTCCATTTACACCACCTCACTGGGACCAGTTATCCGCTCACATGGCTTTTCCTACCATTGCTTTGCTGATGATACTCAGCACTATCTGTCATTCCCGCCTGATGATGACTCTTCCATCTCGGCGCGGATATCTCACTGCCTCTCAGATATATCCTCATGGATGAAGGATCACCACCTACAGCTTAACCTCTCAAAGACTTAACTACTGGTCTTCCCCGCAAAACAGTCGGTTCAACACAACCTAACCTTGACGATCGATTCTCTCTCACTCTCCATCAAAGGTTGTTAGGAACCTCGGGGTTATGTTTTGATGACCAGCTTTCATTCACACATCATGTGGCCTCTGTTGCACGGTCCTTGCCGCTTTATATTATCAGACAAATCAGACCGTTCCTAACGCAACATGCCACTCAACTCTTGGTACAAGCTGTGGTTATCTCACGCCTCGATTACATTACATTACATTACATTACATTGCATTTAGCGGACACTTTTATCCAAAGCGACTTACAATAGTGGGAAAGTACAGATGCGAAAAAATAATAATAGAGTTGTACTAGTATTTACTAGTGCTAGTATACTAGAATATGATATCGAATGCTGAGTGCATATCAGTACTCATGGGAAGTATTTGGGATCACTAGAGCAGGTGCTCTTTGAAGAGCTCGGATTATAGGAGTTCCTTGAAACCAGTGAGGGACACCTCTGCTCTAGTGGCAGTAGGCAGCTTGTTCCACCATCTGGGAACTACTGAGGAGAACAGTCTGGATTGCTTTGTGTGAATGTTAGG
>BRDA01002680.1:56402-77212 GCA_036984385.1 Crenuchus spilurus | reverse complement strand
TAGCTGCATTTTTAATATCAAATCAAATTTATTTATTAAGCGCTTTTTACAACTGATGTTACAAAACAGCTTTACAGGGTCAGTAATAACAAACACCAAATCATTAATCCTTAATCCCCGGTGAGCAAGCCAACGGCGACAGTGGCAAGGAAAAACTCCCTCAGAGCTGGAGGAAGAAACCTTGGGAGGAACCAGACTCACATGGGGCACCCATCCTCCTCTGATCTACTAATTATAAGTTCGTGATAAGTCATAATCATATGATGTTGTTGTAATGCTCAGGTCAACTGATATGGTGACAGTAGTGGGACAGGAATGATGATGATAATGGTAATAATGATAACAGCCAGCAAAGTCCATATGAACTCCAATGTGGGCAGTAGAGTAGGGTATCTGGAGCAAGTCACAGTAGTTGGTTGTTGGTGGGCAGCTGATCCAGGGAAGCATCAGGCAGAGAATAGTAATCAATCTTCCATCAGCCTTGGACCGGACCGGTGGGCAATCACTCACTCAGAAAAAGACAAAGATGGAATTAGTTCTGTTTGGATTTATAGAGCACAGGAATTATGAGACTTATCAGAGTGTGGCTAATGACTACAGCAGAACTAACTAGAACAGCCTACTTTAAAGGAAAGAGCCAGAAGGTAAACAGGCATGGGAGCTCCCCAAGACACTGGAATCCCTCTGCTCACCATTAACAAACCTGAGTGAACGCGTGAGCAGCGGTATGACAGCCCCAGCATCACAGTTCACTATAAATCCCTACGCCAGTGCACCCCTGGACCTACAACCTTTCTATAATGTAAAGTATTAATTACCAAAAGCTAAACTAAACAGATACGTTTTCAGCCTAGTCTTAAAGGTTGAGACTGTGACTGAGTCCCGAACATTGTCTGGGAGGTTATTCCAAAGATGAGGAGCCATATAAGAGAAGGCTCTTCCCCCTGCTGATGATTTCTGAATTCTGGGAACTATCAAGAATATGCATATAGTTTTACCTGGCTGTTTCACCAATAATTTCAGAATAATGATATAGGTGCTGACACTATGATCAGAGGATCTTGAGTTTGAATCCCGGGCATGCTTCTTGCCATTGAAGGAGCAAAATTGGCCATGTTCTCTCTGAGTGGGTAGATGGTGATCTCTCCCCATAACTACTACCATGCAATGTCCTCTGGCTCTGGGGTCTGCCAGCCGACCCATCAGAGCTGGGGATACCTGCCTAGGGATGATGAATTGGCAGGAGTTCGGTGACTGAATCAAATGCATCAGAGGAGGCATGTGCTAGTCTTTACCCTCCTAGAGTCAGGACCACTGCAACTTAAAACCATTTACTTGCTTAAGTGCAGTTGAAATATTCATAACCTTTTCCTGTTGGACAGGCTGGTCCTTAGGCCACACCATATTTTTTCTTTATCTCACTTGCCACCCAACAATTTACTCTAAAGTAAAAATGTATCTATTCCTGCTTTGTTTGTTAATGGTTTAACATGTTAGGTGCAAGAAAAACATGAAATAAACAATTTGTACCTGCTGAATAATAAGCAATAGGATATAATAAGAGAATTTAATGAGTGTAATCTCACTCTATATGCAGTTTAAATGCTCACTCAATACGGCGCAGAGTCTCTTTGGGGATCAAGACAATGCAGAGTGATGTGAAGCTGAAGTGCAGAGATCAGGGGGTGCTAGAGACTTGTAAAGGTGCTCACAGACTGGATCAACGTAAGAAACATTCTGGAAGCAGGCAACAAAAGAGGGCAATAGAGGAAGACCTCATAGAGGTAGCCATTTGTTTATATGAGCTGTTACAGAATGTGTGTCCATATGAATACATCAAAATATATATTTTTCTTTCCTTTTCTCCATCAGATCCAAGAAAAAATAGGGGAACTGGATCTTGAACGTGTGTATGACCTCATACCATGTGAACCAGAGCTAATCACTGGCAAAGCGGATAAACACTGTATGAATGATGCCTTCACATTACTGTCTCTACTCTCTCTTTATGATCTCAAACAATGTCCTTCACAGAGCCATCAGTGCTGTGATGTTTTCACTGACTGTATGTGATGTGTGTTATAGGCAGCACTGCCAGTATATCCACCAAGGCAGAGGAAGATCTGTGCCTTATTCAGAGCGGTATTTCAAGGATGAAGGTAGCCATGTTTAATACACTGCTTGCTAGAAAGTGTCCAGCTCTTCGCCTAATATTGTTTTTCTATGGTAAAGATTAAGTCTTAATAATGAGCTTAAAATGTTAGTACTGGATATGTTATATTAGCCAACATAACAGAAACATCAAGTTTCTGATTTGTGTAATGTCTCTCTCTCAGGGATGTAATTCTATGCCAGACCTGCAGAGAGAAGGGGAGTTACATGTGCCAGTAAAGCCTCACTCACCCTTAGTGCTTTTACCTACTCAGCTCTCCTCTAACCTGGAGAAGCATTTAAGCCCTGCTGAGGATCTGAAGAGGTCAGTAATACACACACACACACACACACACACACACAGAGGAAGTAATAAAGATAGGGTATAACGATGAAATGTGATGTATCAAATTGTAAAGTTTAAAAGCACTGATTTTGGAATGTTATCATTAATTATAAACAACAACAATAATAAAATTCATTATTAAATCAGCACCTGCTCATTTGATCAGATAAAAACATCATTTTTAAATAAGTCTGGCTCATTTTTTATTTTAATTTAGTTTGGATTTTGGAGAAATTTGAGATTTCATTTGGATTTCACGTGGAATCATAATCTAATTAGATCATTATGATGTGAAATTTTGCATCCCTCATACTGTACATTGGACGTGAAATGAACAGTTAGATTAAAGTAAATATGTTAATCATGTTATTGTCTCTGAAGAACTTAACCTCTCTTAAGACAGTTATGGCTCTGTACATCTTCACCGTATCATCCCAGTACTCTGAAATGTATTAGTGGTTGTGTGCAGATTGTTAAAGGATACAGATCCTGTGGAATCATCTTTTCTGACTGATTCAGAGACCGAAATTCCCCCTTTAATACGAGCTTTACCCAGCAGAGGCTCCAGCAAACTGAAACAACTAACCAAATTGCTGCAGGTAGGCTCTTTCTCTCTCTCTTTCTCTCTTTCTCTCTCTCTCTCTCTCTCTCTCTCTCTCTCTCTTTCTCTTTTTGTAACATACACACTTAAACCTAAAGCATGTTTGTTCTTCTATTATTTGCTAAGTACAAGAAGACCCAATGAGGGAACTGCTACTGAAAGCAGTGCAAGACAGTGAGATGCACAATATGTTAATTATAAACCATTCAGCCAAAGCATTATATACTGTATTTATCATCTGATCAGATCCCTGGATTTGCCAAATAACCCAAAAATCAGAATATCTGGGGAATGGGCGGCAAAAACAAGTCAACTTGTAACTAATAGTGAACCAAATGAGCTACAAGTTGACTTGTTGTTCCAGACCAGATATTCTGCTATCGCCTTGATGCCAAATTCCACAGGGCACCTTCAGAGGTGTTACAGAGTTGATGCCCCAAATGGTTGGAGCTTTTTTGGCAACAAAATATTCTACATATTCACATTTTGATCAAAATGTTTTGATTGTTCAGTGCATAAAGATTTCCTTAAAGTTTTCCTGCCATGACTTCCTAAGTAACACAAGAACGTTGCAAGAACATTGCGAGAAAGTTCCATTTTATGTTATGCGAACGTTATGGTGTGGAGTTCTTGCTTGGTTATCAGAACGTTAGGTGTGAATATTAGGCTAGAACGTTCTTTGAACATTCCCGTAATGTTATTATTATTATACAACCGGTCAGGTGACAAACAGGAAACATTCATTAAACAATATTAAACTAACGTTAAACTAACGTTCTTGCATAGTTCTGTTAAATGACAACGTTCCTGGAACGTTCTTTGAAGGTTTTGACTAAAGTTTGAACAAACCTAGATATAACGTTCCAACCTAACGTTAGCCTTACGATGAACGAATGTTCCCTGTTTGCCACCTGACCGGGAGTATAATAATAATAACATTAAGTGAATGTTCAAAGAACGTTCTAGTCTAATGTTCACACCTAACGTTCTGATAACCAAGCAAGAACTCCACACCATAACGTTCACATAACCTAAATGAAACTTTCTCGCAACGTTCTTGTGTTACCTGTGTTAAGACCTGTTAAATAGTTTGTGAAGTGAAATAACACATCGCAGTGACTCACCGTGAATCAAACTTGGGTCTTCTAGTATTTGGGACAGGTGATAACCAAGTGTGCCATCAGCCAAGAATGGGGTGGACCCAAGCACAGAGTCAGCTCAAAAAACACAACAGCATGGTGTCTGAACCTTAAAGCAGGACAACTTAAACTCACAAGAACATCCAAAATAGGAGTTAAACTCATCATCCCAGGAGCATAAACCTTTGTCACTGGTTTGAGATGTTTAGGTTCTGACCAGTCACTTGTCTAGGAAAGTTAGGGGTGAGGGAAAACCCAGGACTTGTGAGGAAAGGATAAGCCAAGAGACAATGCAAATGCAACAGATGACCCAAATCCAGGCTGGGCTGGACATCTTATAATCATAAAAATCATAAAAATACCTTCTAAAGTTACATTTTACTCATTTTACTTATTAAATTAATTCATTTTTATATCTAATAGTGAACTTTAACTGAGTTTTTCAGTATAAATACTTGAATTTAAGTTCATTATGAACACATGAGTACATTTCATTTGCTTTTATTTATCCTGGTTGATTGTCAGCTAGGCTATAGAGTTCCTGCACTCTGATCAGTTACTTTTGACATAATGAACATTGGTGTTTTACCAGGAACTGTACATTGTATTAATAAAATGTGCTGATCATGATTCTCTGTAAAAGAGAAAAAAAACGATACATTCAATCAGCTTTCTCATATCCTATAAATCCCCTTTTTGTAATACAACAGAAAACACTGACATAGAGCAATGTTTCCACACCACACATTCCAAAATACTCAATTGTGCACAGCAGTGACTCTGCAGGACATATTAAGCACAACACAATCCTGAAAACAAGCTCTTAAATAGTGACAAACATCTACAGCTAGAGATCTACAGTATACAGTCTTGTGAGTAATATTTTATTAGCTTTAAAGCTTGGCCCATCTTTACTCAGGAGTGTGTTTATGTGAACATGGGCTAAATAGTGTGGTGTTTACTATAGTGTAAACATACCAGTATGGACAATAATATAAGACAGCATTACAGATATAAGTCCTATCACTTAACTCTATATGTCTGTATGTCTGCCTGAAAGAGACTAGAGGAAGAAGAACAGCGAATGATGAAGAGGCAGGTTGAGAAGGAGAAGCCACAGCATCCTCAGGCAGATGTGGAGTGTGTGGATGTGCCCACTCGGGGTGTGGTGCGTATTGCAGCAGCCCGTGTGTCTGACAGAGTGCTTCCAGAGACCATCAACATCAGCATGTACCCGCCTGCCTACAATGACCTCACTGGAGAGGTACAGTAATTGACCTATGATGTCACACCACCGCTATAAAAGTTCATTCATTCGAAGCCCTGTTCAACTACACAATATTAGCCATAATGTTTCATTTTGTAGCTTACTTACACTTGTAAATACGTAAATCTCCACTTTCTGCCAATTTCCCCCTCAGCTTTGAATGTCTCAACAGCTCCTATTGCATCGTGGGATTGTACAGTGTGCTACTAATGCATAGTGCAAAGCATCTGATTCTGTAGGTAATCCGAGTACTTTTCATGTACTGCTTGATGTTCGAGCACACTACTCATTCTCACCTACTGCTTTCACCTACTATGTAGTAGAGAAGTAAGTGATATCTGACACATCCCTCCAATAACTTGGCATTCCCTTCAGGTCCGGTCATCATTCTGGACAAATTCTGCAATGTCTTCAACTGTATTTCAATCTGGAAACAAACTTATTTTAGTTTATTGAAAACATTTACTGCAAACCTTTGTAAAGTTATACCGAGATAATATGTACATATGTTTGTGGAAAGGAAAGTTCCAGTAGCACTGACTGTTTTTATATTATAGGTTTTTGTCGTCCTATTTAAATTGGATTAGTTTATCAGGTGAAAGTCAGTTTTTAACATTTAACACATCCACCTAGTGTTGACCTGGATGGCATTAAAATGAATACAGGATGAGTGAGTTTCTGGGTTTTTTTTTTTTTGGTTTTACGAACATAAAAGTCTACATCACATGATAATATGATCACAGTTCATTTGCACTTGTGGCTGTTGTAACACTGGGAGCACTTATTTTGGCTTTATTGTAGGCTATGAAGCTCCGGACACTGGAGGCTGCATGGAGAGATAGCCATTAGCTTAGCACTCAGGATACGACTCGGAAACCGGGAGTGGGCTACTCAAATGGCTGGTTTATTCACACACAGACCATATAATGCCAGGTCGCACGGCTGCTAATGTTTCGTTCATACATGAAAGAAAAGAGCATTTGCCGGGAACTCCATAGCAGTGTTACCGGAGTAGAGAGATTAAGACATGGAGAGGCCGCAGCTACAGCATCAGTCCGACCTCCTGAACTCTCCACACTCAACTCCCAACATCAACTCTATTGAATACTTGGAACATAATCCATATGTGCAAAGACTAACTTCTCTTAAAGGGGCAGCGTAGCTGTAACTGTTACACTGTGATTACAGTTGCTGCTTAAGTTATCCTGTATTATTCTTTAAAATTCTTTTATTATGTCTGTATAAGCTAATATCTCACCTTTCTTATGGATTTTAGGTTCTTTTACTTCCATACAGTGCTCTCTCAGGTAGCATATAGAGTAGAAGATCCAAACCCCGTAAATTATTAATTGACACTTCAGAAGCATTCTGAGTCCAGTCTGTAATATTCAGTATGAGGTTGAGAGGGAAAAACAGATTTTGGGAATCCGGACATAAATGAAATCACTAAGGACCTCCTGAGAAAGAAGACATGGCCACAGGACCCCATGTCAATGTAATTCAATCTGAACTGATTTATGGTTACTGGTAGAACCCTTTATTCTTGGATTCAGACACTAATGGTTTATTGTATAAAATATTATTTGTTGACGACTTGTATGGCAGAATAAAACTTAATCATGAACTGCGTTTGTCTGTTTCAGATTGAACCTTCGTCAGTCACATGGCTAGATCGTAATTTGTTAATTGGACCTGAAATAAAAGAAGTGTACAAAGAATTGTCCAAAAGTCTATCAGAGGAGTACTTACACTTTGATGAGGTCAGTATACTGTGTACCTGCTTACTGAATAGGGTTGTGAATTTTTTGTCACTTTTTATGAGTACATACTTCATTTATATATATATATATATATATATTCAATACAGAAATGCTTAATTAATATATTAAGTAATGACAAAGTGTACACCAAATGAATGACGTTAGCATATTAAGGTAACAAACCTGCTTATCATTACCGCAACAAATCACTAGACTAGACTCATGTAAATGTGTGTGCTGTAACACACCAATGTACAGTAAAGAACTAGATTAGATTACACATGATTAGAGAAGGCCAATGTTAGATTTTTAACATCACATTTTGACATTGCTGAGACAGCACATTGTGGAGAGCTCATGAACAAAACATTTACTATAACAACACTGGGGCAAGATCAGTAGCATTTACATGTTTTGCTTGTCACCACGGTTATAATATAAACATAAAAAAATTAGTGAAAAAGGTTTCTACAGCTTTCCAGAAAATGAACCACATAAATATACATCTATACAGTTTGCTCAGCTAGAAAATCTTAGTAGTTCCCAAGAGTGCTGTACACATGCAGGACAAAGTATTCTGAATTGGTAACAATGCGTACTTATGTCCCTATGGGCAGAACCTTTTGTTCCTAATTTTCATTTCACTGCATACAAAATTTGCTAACACACTTTAAATATTTAATTTATTAAAATATGCATTTGTATTTTTCTCTTTGAAGGATCCTATAATAGAGCCTGCTTTGAGCAGTGCTGACCTACTGCATGGCATAAAACGAAATCATAAACAGAATTTGATGAACCCTTCACTGCAGATGCCAGATCCTTATGGAAGATCTCACAGGTTTTTATTTTCCAGTCTTCCTCTCTTATTTCCTCTTGCATTTTCAACAAAAGTAACAAAAGAACAACTGAAAACATTACACATTCATTCTGTAGGAGGCTGCAGTGTTGATCAAAGCTGTGCCTGGACATCAGTTACCCACAAACCTGAACATAAACTTTGCCAAGATAATTCAGTTGTCACCTCTCTGATTTTGCTTATTTTATTGTAAGTAGGAAAAAGATGGAAATTGCTGCAGATTCTAAGAGGCCAGTGGATGTGACATCTCAGGGGTATGCAGCGTGGCACAAGTGGTGGAAGACTAACTTGTCACTTGATGATTACCTCACTTTCATTTCCAATCAGGTGATTCTTTAACCAGTGTATGCTGTTGACCTGCTTGGTTAGGGTTGTATGACAGTCCTGCATACCTCACTGATTCTTGTTTCTCACACATAAAGGAGTCAGATTACCTCTCTGTGGTGTTTCACCTCTACAACACTGATGACAGTGATGAAGAAGATGAGAAAAGGAAAATGCTGCAGCTGCAGAGAGAGAAGATGAAGTAATTGTCTGCTAGTATTTGTGTTTGTTTTTCACAGAAACTAGTTAAACAAATGAGACACAAATATTATACTTGGTCATTTATTTATTGAGGAAAATGATCAAATATGACATATTTGTGAGAGACAAAAGTATGTGAACCTTTGCTTTCAGTATCTGCTGTGACCCCCCTTTGCAACAATAACTATAACTAAACGTTTCCGGTAACTGTTCTGTAAACATTTTTTGGTAGAACGACTTTGTGTTTAGGGTCGTTGTCTTGCTGCATGACCCACCTTCTCTTGAGATTCAGTTCATGGACAGATGTCCTGACACTCTCCTTTAGAATTCTCTGATATAATTCACAATTCATTGTTCCATCAATGATGACAAGCCGTCCTGGCCCAGATGCAGCAAAACAGGCTCAAACCTGATACTACCACCACCATGTTTCACAGATGAGATAAGGTTCTTATGCTGGAATGCAGTGTTTTACTTTCTCCAAACATAACACTTTTCATTTAAAGATTTTCTCATCCGTCCACAAAGCATCCTTCCAATAATCTTCTGGCTTGTCCACGTGATCTTTAGCAAACTGCAGATGAGCAGCAATGTTCTGTTTGGAGAGCAGTGACTTTCTCCTTACAACCCTACCATGCACACCATTGTTGATCTGTGTTCTCCTGATGGTGGACACATGAATATTAACATTAACCTGTTCTTTAAATAAAACAGGGTGCCCACTCACACCTGATTATCATGCCATTGATTGAAAACACCTGACCTTCAAATTAACTGCTAATATTAAAGGTTCACATACTTCAGACACTCACAAATATGTCATATTGGATCATTTTCATCATTAAATAAATGACAAAGTATAATATTTTGGTCTCATTTGTTTAACGGGATTCTCTTCATCTACTTTTAGGACTTGTGTGAACATCTGATGATGTTTTAGATCATATTTGTGCAGAAATATAAAAAATTCTAAAGGGTTTACAAACATTGAAGCACCACTGTACATAGGCTTGTTTACTCATAGCATTGTTAACATTGTCTTTTGTGTCTGATTTTTTGGTGTGGTATCTTATTCCTCTTCCTGTTGATCTCTGCTACATTGTTTAATCACAAATTCATAACGAGTCTCATACATTGGAGGTGATTTTTTTTTGTACAGTTCTTTAATATATTATTGTTGTTTGCTTTGTTTTGCGTTTGTCCCAGGAAACAGGAAGAGAAGATGGATGCTATGAAGAGGCAGAAAGAAGCTTATCAGTCTGGATTCTGGAACGTCAACACTGTGCTCATGGGGGGTCTGTGGAAAGACCCAGTACCAGATGGCAAGTTTCTTCTCCTATGAACAGCTTCTACAATACACTCTGTTAAGCCACATCATTAGTTTTGTATTGACTGTAATGGAGCAAGATTAGCTCAGTTGCTAAGTACGTCATACTGAGATGTGCTTGTTAAATTCCAGTTGAGTCATTCAGTTGACGGATGCTGGGTGATGGTCTTTCTTCACCCATACAACACATGTAGACATCTACATATGTACATCTGGTTGACAGTCTTCAAAGCTAAAATAAAAAATTCAGGTACTTTTTTTGTAAGATATAAAGGATTTTATATTCATAGGCTTCACCTAGAATTTACCACAGCAGGGAGGAATTCAACAAAGCAGAATTTTTAAGTTAGCCAGATAGCTTAAGCTCAATGTTGAGGATTGTGCAGTGTAAATATCCTGCTACTCTTTTTCCAATTGGACAGAGAAAAAAAATTATGCAAATGACATGCATGCCAGACCATCACAGAAACGTCACACTGGACTTCGGACACCCTGGATTTTGTGTTCCTACAATTTTCTTCCAGACTCTAGGACCTTGATTCTTGAAATTAAATACACAATTAAGAGTTATCTGAAAAGAAGAATTTTTCCACCAAGCAACAGTCCAATAAAGATGCTTGTGTTTCAGGAGGGGCTTGATATTAGAAAGGCAGCAGTTGTAACCTGAGAGACACATGGTATTTATTGAATAGTAATTTACTCAAACTCCAAATGAAAAATTCTAATAATTTGATATATTGAGTTACTGATTTTGATGAGCTATAAGTCATACTTGACAACAAAAGGCAATTCAAACTAAAAAGGTTGATGTGTAATGAATATTAAATATATGACAGTTTACCATTTTTGAATTAAATTGTGAACAAAAATGAACTTTTTCATGTTCAGTTTTTTATGTAAGACTATGTTTTATTCTCAACACATTCAAACCATCAAGTTAGTTGAAGTAAGGTTAAGTGAAAACATTTAATCACAAATTAAATATCTTTTGTATGAGATTTAAATGATCTGGATAAATGAATTCCAGCATGACAATCCTTATTGTGTGTTTCAGACGTGGAGGGAGAGGATAAAGAAATTCAGCATGTGGTGAGCTTCTTTCCTGCTTCTTTATGACCAAAACCTATTTCAGTACATCTTTATTTCCTTAAATTTATTTTGCAGTGACTCAACAGCAGACCAGAAAAGCTTCAGATAACTGATTTAAATATTAGATATTATGTCCTGTGTGGACATGCTAACTAGCAAAGTAAAATCAAAGAGTAGTGTGCACTGAACAAAATATTTATTAAAGATGTATACTTATTAAAACACCCAAACTAAAATGCAAATAACAGCACATAAATTAACAGATACCAGGATGCTCTGCAAGTAACAGCTAATTACTGTAAAAAAAAAAAAAAAAAACTCTGGAGAAATTGTATTACTGCACATTGGTCCCAGAATGAACCAAGGTTTTCAGTAATCTGCTATATTTAAGGAATACAGTACATTACTGTAGGATTCCATTGCAAATGTGATGCATTTTAGTGTGTGTATGATTTGTGTGTGTATGCAGGCTCAGTTGAAGGACTGTGTTATGTCTCAAGTAAAACCTGTGGAAGTTGAGCAGGTTCAGGTCAGGTTGGAGAGGATTTGGACCATACTTTGTCTGTCTGAGACACAGAGGCTAGATATGGCCATCAAATACAGCTCACATGCACACTGGGACAAGCTGGAGGAGGTAGAGTGCAAGTGGAGCTGTCTCATGTTTTTTGTTACTAATAATAAAGATGGGACTGTCTCTAATTTTAATGTTATAGTGTGGTATAAAACTAAAACATAATCATACTGTTTCACTTTTCATCCATAAGTTCATTACAGTGATTTGAATTATTACATAATACTGAAAATGGAGTCCTGAACATCATTTAATTTTACACACATCCTTGATCTGGAATGTCATCATAATGTTATAATGAGGATTTTTTTCCATATTATCCCATCCCCTCCAGTGCCAAAAGGAATCAATAGAATAATTTTTACTTTTGAATGTTTACTGTATGTGTCTATATCACCAGGTGACAGCAGTGTGGGAGCAGGCTGCCCAGCTGATCCAGCAGAGGGAAAGTGTGTTATTTCAGTTGGAGAAGCTTGAGAGAGTGGCATCAGACCCAAGCAGGTTCTTCCAGCATGGTACATATTTTATCTCATGCAACAAGTATGGGGAAGCTGTCCACAAACATAAAACTTCAGGCTTTTAGGCCAATGGTATAATGGTGCACATTATGAAACAATACATACAATACAATACAATACATTTTCAGTGTTTTTAAACTTATTTTAATTCTTATATTTGAGTATCTAGAGTATCTACAAGCCCACAATCTCTGAAATAAGACAAAACAGTCAGTTTCTTCTATGATATTGGTTGTCAGCTTTTTATAGGATGATGGCCAGAGGGTAAAAACTACTTCTATGTCTAGATGTCTTAGTATACAGGGATCTGTAGCACCAGCCAGACGGCAGAAGTTGTATAAGGTTGTGAACAGGGTGTGAGGAATTTAATGATTTTCTTTCCCCATTTACCTGAATGGAGGGGTGATCCAATGTTTTTTGCTTTCTGTTCCTGTCATCTATTGTGGCATCCTCCTGTAAATGAATGTGCACATAATGGGAATAACTGATGTGTAGAACTGGCTGAACAGCTCCTGGGGCTGACCCAGCATCCTCATTTGCACACAATGTACATCCTTTACAGCACATGATTGAGGATGGAGTTGATGTCAGACTCCCACTTCAGGTCTTGGGAAATGATCCAAGAAACCTGAAGGTCTCCACAGTTGACAGAGGGCTGTTGAAGATGTGCTGAGGGATGTCTCCTAATGTCCACTGTCATCTCTTCCCTCAATGGATATACTGCAGTTTGCGTATTGTCCCAATCAATCTACGGAAAGCGCCATAGCCACCAATCTTCACCTGGCACTCACCCACCTGGATAATGACACATACAGTGGGTCCAGAAAGCATTCATACCCCTTGAACTTTTTCACATTTTTTCATCTTACAACCACAAACGTAAATGTATTTTATTGAGATTTTAAATGATAGACCAACAAAACATACCACATAATTGTGAAGTGGAATGACAATGATACATGGTTTAAAAAATTTAATCAAATAAAAATCTTAAAAGTGTGACATTCAAAAGTATTCAGCCCCTGTACTCTGATACCTCTAAACAAAATTCAGTGCAATCAATTACCTTCAGAAGTCACTTAATTATGTAATAGAGTCCAGCTGTGTTTAATTTAGTCTCAGTATAAATACACCTGTTTTGTGAAGGTCTCAGTGGTTTGTTAGAGAACACTATTGAATTGAACTGCAAACCTACCAAGACATGGCCGTCCACCTAAACTGACAGATCGAGTAAGAAGAACACTGGTCAGAGACGCAGCCAAGAGGCCCATGGTCACTCTGGAGGAGCTGCAGAAATCCACAGCTCAGGTGGGAGAATCTGTACACAGGGCAACTATAAGAAGTACTGTTTACAAGCTTACATGGCTTCTGGCAAACTGTAAACAGCACTTCTTATGTCTTTCTTTCAACAATAGTTTTCTTCTTGCCACTCTTCCATAAAGGCCAGATTTGTGGAGTGCAGACTTATAATTGTCCTGTGTACATGGTGAATGGTGATAAAACTAAAGAGACGGTAGTTGACTTTAGAAGAACACGGAGAGACACTCTCCATTGAACATTGATGACTCCTCTGTGGAGATTGTCAGAAGCACCAAATTCCTTCAGTTAGCAGAAAACTTCACCTGGTCCCATTAGCACCATAAGTAAAAAATCCCAACAGCATCTCTACATTTTGAGAAGAAAGAGGAAAGCTCATCTGCGACCTCCCATCCTCACCACCTTCTAAAGAGGAACCATAGAGAGCATCCTGAGCAGCTGCATTACTGTTTGGTTTGGGAATTGCACCGCAACTGAACACAAGACTCTAAAACATATAGTGAGGATGATTGATAAGATCATTGGGGTCTCTCTCTCATCTGTCATGCACATTTACAACAAGCGCTGCACCCAGAAAGCTCTTAGCATTGTGCAGGACCCATTACACCCATTATATGGTCTCTTCAACATGCTCTGGTAGAAGATACCACAGCATTCAGACTCTCACTGCTAGACTGCTCAACAATTTCATCCCACATGCTGTGGTACTAAATATCACTGCACATTTGTATAGCATTCTATTTGTCTACAATTATTGCAATATTTGCACATTGTACTACAAAACCTGCTGCAAAAATTATTATAAAAACTGCTGCTAAAAGCTCTGTAATCTGCTGCTAAAACACATAATGTAGGCTGGAATTTTGCTTCCCACACTAGATAATCACTCAGTACCCTGTACTGACCAACATTACATTTGTCCTTTGTCCTGTAACAATGTTCTGTATTATTAGGGCTTTTAGTCATTGTATGTTTTTCATTGCACTTGTGTTCTGTGTTGCGCCTGGTCCTGGAGGAACGTTGTTTCATTTAAATATTTACTGTACTGAATATAACAAACAACAGTAAAACCTCTTGAACTTGAACATAAACAAAGACAAGCAATAGTGTGTTACTGTTTTGAGAACGGTCCACCACCCAAATAATGCCTGGTCACCAGTGGTCTCTACACTAATGGACAGAGGAAAGGAGGGCTGTTTAATTTCAGAAGGTTAACAGGAAGTATTGTGAACCTTCAAATGGCACCTATATGCTATGTGTTCCTGATACAATATCCAAGGAGTGTTGTCAATTGTAATATACCGTTTCACTTTGTGTCTAGGTTACAGTGGTACCTACACTGCCAGAATGGAGGAGGCACAGCGGAGAGAGAAACTCATGTCTCAGATAGTTGCTCTGGATAAGGTGTTGTCCAAGACAATCCATCACATATCAGCAAATTTCAATGACTCTGTCACCTATAAGGTGAGTATCACTACAGTCCAGTTTCAGTTAAAAGCAGCTCCTGTAGATAAGAATATTGATACGTTTCTGAGCATTTAGACTACAGTTTTTGTTTGGCACTGTTACAGGGACGGCCATATAGGGAGAAGATGCGTTGGGACTGCACTGAGATGCTGTACTACCTGCAGCAGGAGAGACGAGTTCAGGCGCTGCAGAATGTGATGGATGGAAGGGGGAGTCTTCCTGTTAGACTGCCGCCTCTTAGCCCCTGCCACCGACTCTATCCAGGCATCCACTCAACCCCAGAGGAGAACTTCTCATTGGCCAATGAGGGAATAATTCAGTCACATGAAAATCCACAGAGCTCTGCATTCCATGAACAAGCTACCAAACTTCAAGTTAATCAAAAATAATGTTAGTAGATATTCCTCTGCATTATAGTTTAATGTGTAAGGTCTATCAGTGCACTGAAAAAGCCTTGTCTAACATGTATTTGAACCATGTGAAGAGATCATGGTTAAAATGTTCCAGTTTAAGGCTGTTACCATTGAAATATTATTCGATACAGTGAGGCATCTCAAACCATCCACTTGCAGCCTTGACACGAGACCAACTATGTTTGTGAAGGATGTGTTTATCTCCATAGCCTTTGACATACTTCAGAGAGTAAACACCTCCCTCCTATTAAGAGCGCTTCTTAATTCATTAAAAACAGCAGTTGTGAAGACTCTTAAAAAAAGAAAAATCTAGAAGCAACTGCTTAGTAATTACAAATCTATTTCAAATATACCATTAATTGGTAAAATAATTGACAAAATAAATTACATGCAACTTACTGGATTTCTCACTTTAAATAGCTGTCTAGACCATTTCTATCATTTTCATTCAAATTCAATCATACGTACTGAAACTGTCTTTATTCAAGTTTTTAATGATATTCACTTATCAGTGGCGTCTCTAGAATAGAAAGCCAGGTGGGACACAAATTCTGTGGGCAGCATCTCACTCGTCAGTCAAACTACACACAAGCCTACTTGCTCCATTAATTCAACCACAAGTGCACCTCATCAAGTGAAATTCCAAAAAGCATAATCTGTCAAGATGCATCCCCTGTGGGAGGCTATGATCAAGTATAATATTTTTGTCTCACTTGTTTAACTGGGTTGTCTATCTACGTTTATTACTTGTGTGAAAATCTAATGATGTGTTAGGTCATATTTATGCAGAAATATAGACAATTCTAAAGGGTTCATATACTTTCAAGCACCACTGTATATGCTGGGGTAAGTTCCATTGAGATGTGGTCTGACAGTCCAAGGTGTGCAGATGGTTTAGCTTTGTATGCAGGATGTTTGTTTACATCTGGTCCAGAATGTTGCTGTATCTATTAATGCAATCACATGAGCACACATGCACTAATTAGATTTGTGTGGGCATGTGCCAAGTAGCATCTGGATCCTGAGAAACTTTGTTTCATTTTACTATATAGTATACATATGGTATATTTTTGAAATTGCAATAAAAAACATGCTTGGATTGATTGCGTACATGGCAGGCCCTATTAAAGCAGTAATTTGGGGTGTCAAACAAGTATTAAGTGTATAATTGAAAATACTCAGTATTTTCTGTGGGAAGGTTTCTGTATTGTACATTCTTTTCAGTTTGATCTCATGAAATATTGTAATAATTTGTGATGCTGTAGTTTTGATTTTCATGAGCTATCAGCCATACTGATCAACATTATAAAAAGGCTTGAGATATTTTTACTTTACATGTGATGAATATAAAATACATGACAGTTTGCCTTTTTGAATTAAATGATGAACAAATGTACAATTTCACGATATTGTAATTATTTAAAATGCACTAATTCATGTGTATTATTTCATGAGTCTCTTGAGCAGAAAGAAACTGCTCATCATCTACCTGCAAGTTTAAAGAAAAGGAAGGAAATTGCCAAACAAAAAAAAAAAAAAAAAAAAAAAAAAATGAAAATTTCTGGGGCACCAGCAAAGCAAAGTTGCTCAATAGAAATACCACAAATAAACTATACAGCAGGTTGCAGTGCTATAAGGTTTCAAATGTGAATATCAGTTTGGGGGGTTGGTGGGAAGTCGTGTGGTAAGCAACAGCACTGAAAGTGCACGATAGTCGGACAACAGTCACCATAGTTAAAATGCATTTGCACATTGAAAACAACACGTTTACAGATTGTCTATGACTATACTAGTGTATGTAAAAAACTGGAATATAAAATGTTCATTTTTGATCATAATTTAATTCAAATTATATTTTATATTCATTACATATAAAGTGACACACAGTGTCTTGCGAAAGTATTCACCCCCCTTGGCATTTTTCATGTTTTGCTACCACACAACCTGGAATTAAAATTGATTATTTGAGGGTTTGCATAATTTCATTTGCAGAACATGCCTACAACTTTGAACATTTGATTCTCTTTTTATTATGAAGCAAATAAGAAATAAGACAAAATAACAGAAAACTTCAGCATGAATAACTATTCACCCCTCTAATGTCAGTACTTAGTAGAATCACCTTCTGCAGCAGTCTCTACGTCTCTATGAGCTTGCCAGATCTTGCCACTGGGATTTTTGCCCATTTCTTCTGGCAAAACTGCTCCAGCTCCTTCAAGTTAGATGGTTTCTGCTGGTGAACAGCAATCTTCAAGTCTGACCACAGATTCTCAATTGAATTAAGGTCTGGGCTTTGACTAGGCCATTCCAATACACTTACATGGTATCCCTTAAACCACTCAAGAGTTGCTTTAACAATATGCTTTGTCCTGTTTGGTCCATCCCAGTCTAAAATCAGTGACAGAACAAAACAGGTTTTGCTCAAGAATATCTCTGTATTTAGCACTAGAGATGAGCGAGTACACTGATATCTGTATCTGTATCTGTTCTACCATCTAAATTATCTGTATAAGTATCTGTACCTAGAGTGGGCAGGACCTAAACCAAAATTGGGCGTGGTTTAACCGGAAGTGGGTGGGGCTTAAATTGGTACATTATTTTAAGTCTGAACTTGATATGGATTGTTTATTTGTTTATTTTGTTTATTTGTTGCTATTTATTTACAGAACAGCCTCAACGCTGAGATTCAAATAAATGTTTTTGATCACAAAAGTAAGAGAACTATTTACAGAACAAGTTTTTTTTCATATAAACCCAAAACAATGAATATTTTAAGTGCATGAAGGAATACAACTCATGCAGAAGGAAATTATGAGCTACTAAGTATGCATGAAAAAGTTGTCATACTCAACACAATTTCCTTTTTTATTTATTTTAATTTTATGATCAAACAGATTTTTTTCTTTCAATTATTTATTTATTTTTACTACCTAATGTTTTTGGCATTTGTTTCCAAACAAAGTTAAACAATGTTGATTAAGTTGTGTGTGTGTGTGTGTGTGTGTGTGTGTGTGTGTGTGTGTGTGTGTGTGTGTGTGTGTGTGTGTGTGTGTGTGTTTGTGTGTGTGAGACTGAGTGACTGTGTGAGAGGGAGTGAGAGTGTGGCACAGCTCTGGCAGAGACATGTATGTGTATGGAGGGGCGGGCACACTATGTGACTGGCCAATCACAGATCGTAAAGACAGTCAGTTACCCAATGAGGATTTTCCTTCAGCACGACCATGGATATTGATGAGTTTTACTCGTATTGTGCTTGTTACTCATCACAAATGCTTTATCCATACCGGATACTTGTCTGAAACGAGTATCTGGCTCAACCCTATTTAGCACCATTCATCTTCCCCTCAACTCGGTCCAGTTTCCCAGTCCCAGCTGCTGAAAAACATCCCCACAGCATGATGCTGCCACCACCATGTTTAACTGTGAGGATGGTTTTCATGGGGCCAAAAAGAACAGAGCACCTTTCTCCATACATTTGGGGAGTCCCCCACATGCCTTTTGGCAAACTCAAAATTAACCTTTGTATTTTTTTTTGTCAGTAAAGGCTTTTTTCTGGCCACTCTTTCACCCTTCCACCACATAATCATGGCCTAAGGATGCAATGTGGCTTGTGTAGACCGAAACATGGTAGCTAAAGCCTCGTTGCAGGGCAGGACTATATAAGAAACAGTCAGGGGTTGCAAGGCCAGAGCACTTTTGACTCTGCAGCGGATGAATCCATCTGTTATATAAACTCTCAATAAACCAAATCTTTCTTTCACTCCATTCTCTCATTAGTCACCTGTTATTTCCACCATAGGCAGGGCTGACGCTCTGCCCACGCAGATCACGCACTGTGTGTGTTCAACCAAAGTGCACCAAAAACTTCTCAGTTTATTTTACAGCTCAGATTTGTGCCACAAAAGGTCACACTTCAGCAGAACAAAAGACTGAGTGCCCATTTCTATTTGTTTGAAATTTACTGAAACATCACTAGCATTGCAACCAACAATCCAGTGTCCCCCCCCAAAAAAAAGGGCAAACACTGAGTTGACTCAAAGTACAAACAAGAAACAATACTTCTAAATTTAAGTTCACTACACAGCACATAATTAGCCATATTTACTAACAATATTAGTAATGTAATATAACCATGCATATTAAGTTATTTTATTAAACTTAAACTTACTAAGTGAAACTTAATCAACTAAATTTAACAGTCAGCATGAATGGCTGTGAATGAAAAACATGAAAAAAGAACCCAAAATCTTATAATACTAAATCACTTTATTTTTAAGTTACTGCTAAGAGTATGCAGTAATGAAAGACATGATATTTTATCAAATACATGATATAAGAAAGAAAAAAAATCTCATTTTAAAATCCTTAATAAACTGTCTGGCAGTAATCATAATACAAAGGAAAGTATACAAGTTTCATTAACACTTTCAAACTTTTTAATGTCTTAACTACCCTTTATAAACTCAGATCAGACACTTGAACATTATGTAATTTAATCCAGGCCTTTATAAAATAAATTGTCTCGTCTCAAGTTGTTTGAGGGACAGGACAGCATCAACTCTAAGAAAAACCCTTTTAAAGAATATAGAAGTTGTGACTTGTGTCAAGAAGTCATGAATTCTTTTCCAATTATAAAACAGAAGTAATTTGTTAGCTAAGCCGCAGCACAAACACACAAGAGTGCAGTTAAAATGACAAGGGCCTATGCAGAAGAGAGCGAAGCCAAAAAGTCACATCAGCAATGGTACAAACCTCATTTACCATCTTAAGATCTACTACAGAGAGAAGACCAAAGGTTGTTGCAACAGAAATATTATATAAATAATAATAATAATAATTATAAAATAACAGATAAAATGACTTTTAGAAGCTGTATGCCTCTGGATGTGGACCTTCTTAAAATAATAAACATGTTTCAGGGCTGCAATTTACTCTGATGGATTGGACTGAAAGTTTCAAAGCATCTGTCTCCAAGAAGAATGTCTGGAATGGCCAAAGCCGTTTTAGCTGACAGGGATGATTGAGGACTTCAGACTATCACCTGCAGAAGCTCTGATGTTCCTCATTACAACAACTGCCACTAAGAGCTGGTCCACTTTTAAACTTCAGGATCCTGTAACATCAAACACTAGTTATTACAGTATGGGAAGTGTTATAAGTAATTTGGCACTGCAGATAATGTACTGACAATTTTATTATATGAATCATATGTAGGACAAATAAATATATCAAATCTGATCAAGGAACTAGGCAAAGCACTTTGCTTTGCTTTGCATATTTAACTAGGACACACAAAGTCACTGGGAAAAATATTGGCACCCCTGCACTTATTTCAGAAAATGCAGCACTTCTCCCAGACATTTGTTGCAGTTACCACTGCTTACATTATGAAAGCTATCTTAAGGAAAAAAGTCTGTCAAAAACGCAGACAAAAACTAGAACAATGGGACCTGAACATAG
>BRDA01002680.1:41061-56392 GCA_036984385.1 Crenuchus spilurus | reverse complement strand
ATTGATCACAAATTACAATGTCCTAAGACTTAAGAGCTGGTCCACTTTTAAACTTCAGAATCCTGTAACATTAAACACTAGTTATTACAGTATGAGAAGTGTTATAAGTAATTTGGCACTGCAGATAATGTACTGACAATTTTATTATATGAATCATTTGTAGGACAAATAAATATATCAAATCTGATCAAGGAACTAGGCAAAGCACTTTGCTTTGCTTTGCATATTTAACTAGGACACACAAAGTCACTGGGAAAAATATTGGCACCCCTGCACTTATTTCAGAAAATGCAGCACTTCTCCCAGACATTTGTTGCAGTTACCACTGCTTACATTATGAAAGCTATCTTAAGGAAAAAAGTCTGTCAAAAACGCAGACAAAAACTAGAACAATGGGACCTGAACATAGTTCTCTGCATTAATGGTGCCTTTCCAGACATGCAAGCTGCCCATGCCACAAGCACTCATGCAATCTCATACCATCAGTGATACAGGCTTCTGAACGGAGCATTGATAACAACTTGGGTTATCCTTGTCCTCTCTGGTCCGGATGACATGGCGTCACAGTGTTCCATAAAGAACTTCAAATCGTGACTCATCTGACCACAAAAGTCTTCCATTTTGCCTCACTCCATTTTAAAAGACCCCTGGCCCAGTGCAAACGTCTGAGCTTGTGGAGCTTGCTTAGAAATGGCTTCCTCTTTGCACTGTAGAGTTTCAGCTGGCAACAGCAGATGGCATGGTGGATTGTGTTCACTGACAATGCTTTCTGGGGGTATTCCTGAGCCCATTCTGTTATTTCCTTGACAGTGGCATTCCTGCTTGAGGTGCAGTGACGTTTAAGGGCTCAGAGATCATGAGCATCCAGTAGAGTTTTACGGTCTTGACCCTTACGCACAGCGATTGTTGCAGATACCATTCTGGTATTGCTGCACTATCTTTCTGTGCAACAATGGTGGAATTGGTGATCCTCTTACCATCTTGGCTTCAGAGAGACACTGACACTCTGAGAAGCTCTTTTTATACCCAATCATGTTGTCAATTGACCTAATTATTGTTAATTTACTCAGATTAAACTTTTGATCTGTCATCTATGTTCTATTACGAATAAAATATTGACATTTGCCACCTCCACATCATTGCATTCAGTTTTTATTCACAATTTGTTTAGTGTCCCAACTTTTTTTAAATCCAGTTTGTAGAGCATCCAATCACAGATATTATTGTTAGCATTATTATCTTTATTAGTAGTAGTAAATATAATGTCAGAAGAACATACCTCCCTTATTGCTTTTCTTTGCATTTAAAATATCTAATACTAGTAAGTCCACCCCAATGCTCTTCACACTCAGTGGCTCACTGCCATTTAACTCCTTGTGTACACCACAGTCATAGCCATAAAAAACACTTATAGTAACACATATTTTGATCATATAACTGGGGTGTTAAAACCATAAGGAAGGTTGTAAAGACCTGGCAAACCTTAACTGCTGCTTAACGCAGATCTGCTCCCCACTGTCTATGTCAGTCCACCCTTTAGTAAGTAATCCTGCAAAGTGCAAAAGTTCTCATCCTTCACCAAAAATGACTCTGATTTAATGCAATTCAAGAAACTTTATCCAGAAATGACGTGCTTATATGCATGCGCAGTACAAATCAGGCAGGGTGAACGGATCGGGTAGTGACACCCTCTCATTTTGTGGGGTTTGTTTTCGGCTGAAGTGATGTCGTAATATCCTGTCCCTCTAGCCAATGAGCATTGAGCCCAACCCCCCGTCAAAAAAGGGTCAAAAATAAATTTATCATAATCGTAAATTGTGAATGATAAACGTAACTTGTGAAGTGAAAAATAAAAATGAGAAGCAAAAATGTAAGTGAAAGTGTATTACATTTACAACCAGTATTTTTCATGATGTATTTATGATGGTTTTTAATTTATGATTTTACAGTTTCATTTACAGATTTACATTTATGATACTTAAAACTTACATTTACAATACCTGTTTTACATTTACGCTTAAGCTGAGCCTGTTTTGACACCATACAACTGACGGTCCGGTGAGTAGGTTTTGCAGCGGTATTTGTCTGTACACGCCATGGTGTATTCTTTCAAGATGACTGATGAAGTTAGTGAAGTGAGCAACATCCTGTGTGTGTCTGACTCTGCACACATATCTCTCATAAGTTATAGCTGTTAATTAAGCACAGCGTGCTGAGGGGGAAAAGTGTGTCTGTATGTCTGTATGTATGGCT
Organism: Crenuchus spilurus; assembly: GCA_036984385.1. NCBI lineage: Eukaryota > Metazoa > Chordata > Actinopteri > Characiformes > Crenuchidae > Crenuchus > Crenuchus spilurus. Next base: position 54,139 of record BRDA01002680.1, on the reverse strand, counting down.
TCTTTTTGTTTCTATTTGTTTCTTTTGTCATGGGCAAAGTGCATCAGAGATGTATAATTGATATGTATATTATATATTATAATTATATGTATAATTTTACTGTCAAGTGAGTTGCAGTGTTTTTCCTACATGTATGTTTCAAGGGGCAATGAGGCAGGTTATTTCAGTAAAACTATGCAATGTACATGTTTATTCACATAATTTTGACTATTTTAGTATAAATACAACAATAGTAATTAATTAGAATAATTTGAATTGTGGTTTTCTCAACCTCTCATTTAAATAAATCAGAACTTGTTTATAACATTTGTACACACACAAATTAAATATAATATGCATAAATATCAAATATGTAACTTTTATAACCTTCCATTCTTTATGAATTTGGGTTGCTACAAATTAACCGGTTATATTGTAAGGTATGTTTCTGTTTGATGTTTCAAATTTGTGCTCCCTTTTGACTTTGAGCACCTCCCCCTCCAAAGGTCCCTGCACGGCCCTGCAACTAATCAACTGTAGTACAATATACTATCAACTGCATCAGTTGTGTCAATGTTACGCTCTGCTATGGTGTGTGTATCTGGATATGTCTCTCTCTCTTGCTCTCTCTTCCTCCCTGTCTTGCATGCAGGTCTACCAGGCGCAACAGCTTCCTGGTTTCTACCTCACATGCTGGCTCCGCCCATCTGGTTTGCTGTCTCCGCCCACCCTGATTGAGTGGCCTATATAAGCTCACTCCCTGCCTGTTTCTGGAGCCCTGTGCTCGACCATTTTGTGACTTGTGACTGTTTGATTTGCTTGTGCCTTTTGCCTTGATTGTGCCTTTTGCCTTGATTGTGCCTTTTGCCTTGATTGTGTTTGTGTATTATTTTGTTAGTTTACGTCCAGTCTGTGTATTTTCTATATAACACCTGGTGTAGGGTTTGGTTGCCATTTTCTTTGTCACTGTGTTTATCCCCTGTTTTGTTTAGTCAGGGAGGTAGGTTAGTTTCATGTCTTTTCTTTACTTTTGTTTAAGGAGGTAAGTTAGTTTTGGTGTATTTAAGTTAGTGTGGGTTGTTTGTTTGTTATTTTGGCCTGGACCAAACCTGAAGTTTACACGGTGTTGTACTATTATTGTGTTCCCCAAAATACACAATTTTTCCCAATATAATTATTCTTTACATACAATTTCTGTCTCAATCCTTTTCTTTGCATCCATCATATCATTTTACAGTTGTTACAACTCGAACCCTAGACCGGGTCGTAACAGTCAAATACTGAAATGATGTTACATCTGGTGACTTGACTAAGACTCGAAGTTTAAGACTTGAGACTTGACATGAGACTCGCTTGTATTGACTTGGGACTTGACTGTCAAGACTTGGGACTTACTAGTTACTTGCAACTTAGTGACTTGTTCCCATTTCTGGAGTCCACAGACATAAGTAACATGAAGCGACCAGTGGTGGACAGGAACGAAGTACATTTACTTGAGTACAGTACTTTTTTTGATTATTTGTACTTTACTCGAGTATTTATTTTTTGGTGAATTAATTACTTTCACTACATTTCAAAGACAAATATTGTACTTTTGACTCCACAACATTTCTAGGAAGTTTGCCGTTACTCGTTCCTTTTGGATCAGCATTAGGTCATTTCAGATGGATAAAGCATTGTTAACGAGTAATGAGCAAGATATGAGTATATCTTGTCAATATCCCTGCTCGTGCTGAAGGAAAACTGACTCGTCCTCATTTGGTGACTGACTGTCTTCACAGTCTGTGATTGGCTGGTCACACAGAGTGCCCACCCCAGTTATCAGGTTTGCTGTTTTCACGCCAAATTGGGCTTGTTTGAAAATCCAGTCGCAGGTGAAAATTCAGGGGTGGCGGGTTGTCTGTTTTGGGCTACTTTTAAAAATTACAGTGGCCGCGGTGAAAAAAGTGGATTGGATGTTACATCAACACGGCGGCAAACGTGTACACTAAGTCAACACTAAAGAAGATTGATTACAACAATAAGAATGAGGAGAACAACTAAAGGAAGGCAGTCATATAAAAAGTTTGAAATTGAGGAGCCCTTAAAAGTCAAGAAAAAAGGAGAGGACAACAGAAAATGGCAGTTAAAATTGTGTATGCGTGAGCTTGAGTGAAATTAAATAACAGATGGAAAGAACTGTCCAAAAGTTCATAATAGCTTTTCATGTAACCAGAAATCACAAGGCGATGAAAAAATGTTAACAAAGAGGATCAGAGGAGAGAAAATAGTTCAGGAGGGCCAAGAACAGAAATGAGTAAGTAAAAGTCAGTTGTTGTTGTTGTTGTTTTTTTTATAATTACGTTACTATTAAATATTCTTGACTGGGATATAAAACGTATAAAAGAAATCATGTTACCATATTATTAATCACTTTAAGATTACATTACATTACATTACATTACATTGCATTTAGCGGACGCTTTTATCCAAAGTGACTTACAATAGTGGGAAAGTACAGATGCGAAAAATACTAGAGTTATACTAGTATTTACTAGTACTAGTATACTAAAATTAACATTTGGATATCGAATGCTGAGTGCATATCAGTACTCATGAGGAGTACAAGATAAATAGCAATACTGATATTAAATCCCTTATAAACAAAATACTAAGTCGCACACTCATAGTTGTTTTGCCATTCGCTTCAAACATGTGACAGACATATATTTTGGGCTAGTTTTTGAAGGGCGGGTTTTAGACTGACTTTAGGCTGGATATTTTTGTTGGACCTGGCAACCCTGTCTACAGTCACTCTCGCGCACACAGACAGTGACTGACTGATCTCTCTGTGCTTGGCTTCACTCTAGCTCACTGCTCTGTTCAGTAGTCAGGTTTTCTACAGCTCGCTTCTATTTTGGTTTGCATGATATTTAAAGTTACTTGGTGAACTGGTTTCGTAATGTACGCAGTGCATTTGACAAGACAGAGCTGAAAACGGCTCGTGTTGCGTCAGTCACTGCCTCCACTCCGGTTGGGTTTTTTTTTCCGTCTGCTTTCTCTTAGTTTGGCTGGTGATATAAAGTCAGTTGGAAAGCTTTGTTGTACTGAATGCGGTGCTTTTGAGAAGAATACAGTGAACAAGCCTGACATATAAACAATACATATAGCAACTTCTGATCAATCCATATCAATTTCTGACTTTAAATAATGTACAGATTTAAGCCCCACCCACTTCCGGTTTAGGCCCGACCCATTTCGAGTACAGATAAGGATACAGATAATTTAAATGGTTGAACAGATACAGATGCAGATACAGATACAGATACAGATAGTGGTGTACTCGCTCATCCCTACTGAAGTTTTACAGGTGGTGTAGACTTTTTGTTGCAGAGTGGTTCTACATGTCAGTACATCATCAGGTGGTTTCAGCAAGTTACAAGGTTCAGTAAAAGCACTCAAAACAATACAGCAATGTACTGATATTAGAAAATATAATTTGCACTTTTTAATACTTAAGTATTTTCAAAAGTAAGTACTTCAGTACTTTAACTTGAGTAAACTTTTGACTGAGCAACTTTTACTTGTAGATGAGTCAATTTTGACCACAAGTATCAATACTTTTACTTAAGTACTAGAGTTTAGTACTTTGTGCACCACTGGAAGCGACTGATTACATATTTAAGGTTCATAGATGAAAACAAGTTCAAAGAAAATTGTTCAGAAACTCTGAAGTTGTAAATTGAAGAGCAGACACCATTATGAAGATGTGAAGTAATTGCTGACAAAAAAATTTAGATGAAAAAACTTGCAGCAGTTTGTACTGGTGGTGCTGCTGCTATGACAGGCTGCCACCAAGGAGTTATTTAAAAACTGTCAACTCAGATTTGGTCGGTCTGCATTGCACAGATCACTGTCTTGCTCTTCTAGCTAGTGATGGAGCCAGATCTGTGCAACAGTTTTAGCAGGGCTTGAGGTAAATTTTTGTATTTTTCAGTCATTCTGCTGTCAGAAGCAAAAAGCTGCATGAATTGCAGAAACAGCTGAATGAGTTTACTCAGCCACATACAGTGAAGTGGCTATCAATTCATAATAATAATAATGCTGTATCAGTGGTGTGTAGATGTGTAGAGTGGTGAGAAATGTCCAGGAGAACATGACAGCCTCCAAAACAGCCTCATACTGACAGCTGTCAGACAACTCAACTTTGTGGTCCCCTGTCACACAATGAAGGACATTCTTATGCATATCTTCCTTTTCTCAAAACATTTTCAAAAATATCTGGACTTCTCCACAATCCAGTCAATGACTGAAGGTACCAAAGAGGCCCTGAGAGAAATACCGGTAATGTTGTTAATGCCCCACCTATGCCGTAGTTCCAACTATGTTCCATTAGAGCAGGTGCAGACAGTGAAGTTCAAGTTGAAAGTAATAATAAGACCTGGTTATATATTTGGTTAACCAAGTATTAAGTCTTTAATAATATTTATTGGTTAACTGAGCATGGATAGACAAATAAAAGGCTTCCTTACCTGCAAACAAAAAGTGCAAGAGTATTCTGCAGCGGAAGTGCTACAAAAAAAAAAAAAACATGTGCATACACAGGAAGTGCTTTAGACATAATTTATATACATTACTTTGTGTTCATACAACATTCTGTGGGATAAATATTATTAAATAGGATGACTTTAACTACTTTTTATGGATAAAATAAGTAGATTTTATTCTAAACATTTTAAATAACATTAACACATACAATAGCCACAAATTCAAGACCTTAATTCTGTTCAATTAATTTTACATAATAATTTTGTATAAGCTCTTTCACATCACTGATTCATGTCCATGTATGTAAGAAAGTAATGAATCTCTGAATGTAAGGAATAGATACTGGTTATTTAAGAGTTAACATGTGTTATCATTATAACCAGATGTTTTATGCTACACTGTGCTTTAGTTGGTTAAATTATGGTTAACATTTTGAAACTTTTCATGTAAATCTGGAATTTTGAAACATCATATCTGCAGTACCTGGTCCAGGTGTTTATAGGCTTCAGAACAGTACATTTGGGCTGTGAGCTGTAGGTGATGGTGGCGTTGCTATAACAATGGCCGTCTTCTGTCACCACACACACCTTAGCGAGGCCTTTATTTCCACTCGGAATATTAAACTTCAGGGTGTCACTCGAGCTCTCCAACACTGGAGACCTGACAATAAAGCAGCAGATACACAGAATAGATACACAAATACATCACAAATACAAACACAGACACACTTTCAGTGACACTCACTCCTTTGATGTGCACTCCATGAATACTTGGAAACGAATTTTAGTGACCAGATCCAGATTTTTTCCTTTTAACACAACATTTTGTTTGCCAAGAAATGAAACCTTGTTTGGCTCCACAGAGTAGATCTCTGGCTAATAATGAAGATAAACAGAAGAGACATTTGAGACTAACTCAACACTTCTGATGGTACATTTGCACATATTATACATTTGATACACAGTTAAACTGAATGCAGTATTATGATGCATAATTATATATACAATCAACCAGATAACAGGTATTAAAATTAGAAACAAATATTATCTTCAAATATATCTTATTCTATTTGGAATAAAATGTATTATTCATAATGGAGAAAAGAGGAAAGTTCTACAGACTTTTTTTCTACTGGGCCACTTACTGTGTAGTTTCCAAAAGATAACCCTGAACATACATCCTGCAGAAGAGAGAAGCAAAGGGAAACATTCATTTCAGTATTAAATTTCAGTATTACTTCATTCATTTCACTATTAAAACTTTTTGTATTAGTTTTAATTTTGATTGTATTCCTCAGCTAAACAAACACATTGCAGCTTCATTGGGAAATAAAAAAGGAAAACAACCTAAATGTGCTACATGGTCTTACCTTTTTGTTTAGCTGTGATGTAGATGCAGTAGTCCAGCTGCATTTCTGTTTAGACCAGTGACATCCAGCTGATACACACACTACACACCTGCATAAAACACACGCAGCAAATAGTTCACTCAGAAATCATATTTACACAGTTTTCCAATGAACCCAGATATAGTCAGAAATAATCAATAAAGACATGTTTGCAGTTCAAATTGCATTTAGTTTAAAACTTGAGCTGTAAGGTTAAAATTTGTAATGAACACTAGACCTCAGTCACCTAAATAGTCTTTTTCATCAAAATATCTCTCTCAAGTGCTCAAACCACATCTTCATTTTTATTAAGGTCTCAGACTAGTGCATGTGATTTAAAACAGAGCATGACTTATACATACATACATACACATTATACTTATATAGCACCTTTCTAGACACCCAAGGACGCTTTACAATCAACACACTTCATATACACACACTCCGGTGAGAAGTGGCAGCCAGTCGCGCACAGCGTACTCTCAACCGGAAGCGACCGTCCACCTGGAGGACTACATCGAGCACTAGGGGGGTCACCCAGGACAGAGTGCCAACCATATCTGGGCATACATACATACATACATACATACATACATACACACCAGGGTAATTTTAGAGTATCCAATCCACCTGATCGCCATGTTTTTGGACTGTGGGAGGAAAACGGAGTCTCCGGAGGAAACAAACACGGACACAGGGAGAACATGGAAACTCCGCTCGGATGCTCACTTACTGTGAACAATATAGTAGAACTTCAAATTAGAAAAAGTTGGCACATGGAAAATGCAACAAAAAAATCCATTCCTGAATTTCAAGGCAGCAACACATTCAAAAATAAGTTAGAAGTGATTGAAATCAGGGCTGGCAATGAGACAAAAAAAACCCCCAATAATTCATACAGGTGCGTGATTGTAATCATGATTTGGTACAGAAGATGGTTTGGCAAAGGTAATTTACACATCTGTGATGGCAGCATTGATGCAGAAAAGTAAACTGAAATTTTAGAGCAATACATGCTGAGTTCAAGACAAAGTCGTTTCTAGGGATGTCCATGCACATTTAAACAAGACAGTGCAAAATCACATTCTGCACACATTACAAAGGCATGGCTGCAGGAGAAGAGGGTACACATACTTTACTGGCCTTTCAGTACTGACCTGTCCAAAATAGAGCTTGTGTGTTTAATTTGAAATTGAAAATGTGACATGAACCCTGTATTGTTGCAGAGTTGCACCTTAAGATGTGTTTGCAGGAAGAATGGGAAAAATTGTAACGGTAATTTCCTCATATCTAGTCTGATTCTACACAATGTACCCCTATGCTTATACATGCACCTATTCTGCTTAGATGCACGCTTATTTTGCTTTACTGTAATAAACCGTACAGCAGCTTCCTTGACGTGAATGTTCCAGGACTGTTTGTACACGTGTGGTTATCTCTGGTTTTGCAAACCTCAACAGTTTCACAGCAACACTTAGCAGGTCTCCTATTAGTCAGCTGACCACCAACTTTGGCTTCCTGGGGTGGGGGGCGGAGTGCGCTAACAGCACTCAGAAAAATTTTATTTCAGAGGTGAGGATCACTCAACTGGCTTGAGTACTTGGTGGGGGCTTGAACATAAATCAAATTATTAATTATTAATAAATATTAATGCATTATATAAAATATTAATTCCTATTAACATTAGTTCCTATTAACAATATTTTAATAATAACTATTATTTTTTATTTAATAATAAAATAAGTATTAAGATTAATTATGAATAACCTATTAAATGAAACATTCAATAAAACTCAAACTCTTTTAATTCACTGTTTTCTAGTAGTTCTTCTAGTTTTCTATTGTTACATTTCAGGTCACTGCTCCCTTTGTGGTTTGAATGGTTGTAAAGCATGTAGTATAAAATTATCACCCAATTCTGTGTTTCACCTTGTTAGTCAACTTCACTCTAACTCACTACCACCAATTTTACACTTATGTTTGGAATGTATGGTCAATATACCTCATTTTTTAGTAAAAATAAGCAGTTAACACAGGTCAATTTGCCCCAAAGACCACAGAAGGGTTAACTATTAATATTTTAACATAATCACCACATCCAAAGCTTCCAAACACAGACACAGATTAAAACCCTCAACATGTTAACAACTTACAGTGGCATATGAACACAGACTCCTGGCCAACTAACTTGCAAACATGGATGGAGTGATGGGGGCTGGCCAATCAGTCACACATTAGCATTGGTCCTAGTGCTCGACCCGTCTCCATTTAATACAGTGTAGCAAAGTTTTTGGATGATAAAAACTGCAGGGGTCCAAAATTGCCTTTTGAAAAAGTGCAGGGGACATGCACACCGTCCCCCCAAATTATGTCTGTGGCAAGACTGGGTGGATACATTCATAGCATCTTTGTAAGCTTTCAAATGAATATTATCTTTCATATTCTCATGTACTGCCCGTTATTTCCACTGCAAAATAACACCTGAGACACTTCAGCACTTGGTATCCTTGGTGCCAAAATGAATTTTAAGTGTTTTGAGAAAGAATGGCAACTTCACAACGTGCTAAATGCTTCACTTTCACAAAACTTTTGTTTTGCAAATGTACATTAACAAAAGAAATGAAACTGACTGAAAAACATGAAACATTTTGGGTTCACACACCTACAATGAATAAAAGTCAAAATAAAAGTAAGAAACACTTGCATTCTCAATACTGTCCCAGCTTTTCTGAATTGGGGCTGTAATAATGTGTAGCTGAATGTACTTGTATTTGTATTCTGAATATCAGCTGATGAACACAGGTAGGAGATATCGGGTTCCTTTTTGCCAGCACAACAGGTACAACAACTCTTTCATACCACTGTCAATTAAGATGTTAAATAACAAGGATGTCTGACTATTTGGGTTGTGTAAGAGTACAAAACTGTAATGTACTGTAACAATATGGTGCAGGGCATGTGGTATTGGGTACGTCAGTCTGTCTTTGATGTGGTGTAGCAAGCCTTCTGTCCAAGCAAAATTTCTCCATTGGGAGACAAATAAAGAAACGTTGACTTTTACTTTGATGTCACATACTCCATTTTGAAAATGGAACATTTCAGGGCATACAAGGCAAAGCTCTCATACATACAGAATCAAAGATCAGTCTTCTGCCAGTCCTGCTGCAATATGAAGATGTGTTATTACACAAAACTCACACCTGATTTTCCTTAAGTAGATTTAACATAACATCTGATAAACCAAAAGTGCAGCACAGCAGTGTGTTCAGAGTTCATGTTAAAATATTCTCAAGTGAAAATTTTGTCTTCACATAACTGGTGGTGACCATATGTCATAAAAGCAACATTGTTCAAAGTGTTAACTGTTAAAAAATATTGGGGGGGGGGGGGGGGGAAAAAAGCAAAAATAAAGTAAACCTCATTTTGTGACATTACTTCTGTAGGGTTTTGTAAGTTCCTCTACCCTAAGCCTGTTAACATTCCCTCTGAAATCATGCATTAGTTTAAATAGATGTGTACTGTACTGGTAAACATGTTAAACATCTTACTGAGCATATGGTGATGTCTCTTTGATGTCTGGGCAGCTCCTCAGTTTCAGTTTCTCTGTGATTTTCTGATCTCCAATAGACACTGTCATTGTGACTGGACATTCAAAAAAGAGAACTTTCAGTTTCTGATCATTTAAAATATTTAAAATCAAGTCTGGAGCTATGACAGTTTAAACTTTGGTTTGTCCAAATCTAAGACTCTAATACTCTTATACCTCTGGAATATGTGCGTTCACTACTGGTATCTTTTTTATTCATTTAGGTTGGAGATACACTGACCATTAAGAGGAAGTTGTTGGCTGGAGAATTTGCAGGTGCAGTTGGGAAAAACTGTTTCCAGATTATCACATAGATCAACATCCTCCACCATGAAGGTACAAATTAAATCAGAGATTTTTGTTTGATCCACACTCAAGTGGAGATTCAGTGAGACCTGAATGAGAGAGCAAGGCAGTGGATAAAGATGTCAAAAAAACATTCCATTAATATATAAACATACTGAGGTTTCACTCCATTAAAACATAATTTACCACATCAGAGTCTTCTGTCACTTGAAATGTGATCAGCTCTTTCTGAAAAGAGTCTTCAGGAATGAAGATCCAATTAGAGTTTGAACATTCATCCCTGGAAGAGCATCTAGAGATGACCAAACAGAAGAAAATATCACAAGGTAAATATTTCACACATTAATAGACAGACACATGGGTCTATTTTGTTGCCCTGAGAAGGCCTCTGTAGGACCTGGTGATATTCAGCATAAATGAAAGACTACAGAAGCTTTGGTTTGTGCTCTCATCATGAACAAACATTGCAGGATAATAACCAATGCTGCTGTATTTACACAGGAAAAAGCGAAATGCTACTAAATTCAAAGATGAAAGTAAATGTATATTATTAAAAAAATTAACATTACTGTATATATGCACTGCAAAAACGGCACTACTTAATAAACCAAATATTCCTAAATGTGATAAATTTTTCTTATTCTGAGAAAAAAAATCTGCCAATGGTGTAAGCAAAAGTTGCTTGACTAGAATTCTCATAACTAGCAAGTGAATCTAACTCGTATGTTTTTAAATTAAACAAAATTGTCAAAAATTTAAGAAAATTGTGCTTCTTACAAGCGAAAATTTCTGTTCTTAAGAAATATTTTTTTACATGAGTGTTACGAACTATTGATTTAGAGTCAGTAAATACATTTCTTAAGTGTAGAATTTAAGTGGCCTTATTCTTTAAATAAGAAAAATAATCTTATTCTTATTCTGGAATTTATACCAAACCTTAGTCATACCCTGTAACTGGTAAATAAAGCTCAAGATGAGCTGAAATATCTTATTAAGAAAAAGTTAGACATATGTTCTTAGAATGAGCAGAATTTTATTGTGCAAAACTTGCTTGTTAAGAATATTTTTTCTTTTTAGACAAAAATAAGAAAAAATGTCCATAAACTAGTTTTTTTTTTTTTTTACTTTCTTAAAAATTGTTTTTTGCAGTGTGCTCTACTGGATTTAATCATTATGAGCAGTAATGTTGAAGTTGTGATTTTGTAGTTCAATTTTCGTCAAATAAGAATTTCCTAAATAAAAATGAATGCCTCCCTCCCTCTTTACCCATGTGTGTGTGTGTGAATCAGGTGTGAAGACAATAGTTTTCCAATTAGTTATCTGAAAAACTAAAACTTGAGCCTGATGTGTCACTAACACCAAGAACTCAATAAAGTTGAAGGAATCGGTTTTTGTAGCAGTTGGCCAACATGTAGGACTTGATTTTCAGAGGGATGCAAGTAAAAAAGTAAACTAAACAAAAAGCTCCATGTAAAACTGCCACCTCGTTGTATCCCCCTTTTAATGTTTTTACTGGTTCTCAATTTTTAAGACAGACAACTTGACATAAAGTTTAAATAAAAAAAGAAAGAAAAAGAAAGAAAACACAGAAGGATTTTCCATTAAACTCATCATAATTTCACATGTTTGTGTATATAGGCAGAGGATGGAAACTATCCAAAACAGCACAAGAAAGCCAATAAATAACAGAACAATGCCTTTTGATAGTCTTTTAAAATTGTTTTAGAGAATTGTTGTCCCATATAATTGAAAAAGGGGACCTATATATTATACCACTGATTGATTTGTCCTTTAGCCAGTATAAGAAGTCAAATATATAACCTTATGCCAATCTGAAAGAGTTCAGGGCTTATCAAAGACCCACTTCAGTGGAATAGCTTAACGAGCTGCATGGCATCAATAGCAGTAATGTTTTGTTCCATATGCATTTAACAATGTTGGATGGAACACCTATCACAAAAGTGTCAATATTTAACAGATGTGAATTTTAAACAGATTTTAAGATAAATGACAGCGAGTCACTTGTAAATATACTGCAACCCATTACTCATAAATATACAGCTTTGAATATCTGTGTAAATATGGTTCAGAAACCTACTTGCATGTTCTGACACACCAGCCACAGAAAGGGTCCTGAGCATCTCTGCAGTCTCTCAGAGTGCTGTAAATACCACACTGTGTCACTGACACCCGGCTAATCTGTAGAAATTAGACATATAATATTATCGTCTTACAATAAAAATGACCATATAATTAACATATTTAGAACAAAAGAACAAAATTACCATAGAAATAGAACAAAATTACCATATGGTCAGAACCTGACCATCACACCTGTGTGTTAGACATACAATACTACATATAACAATACCCCCCTCAGTTGCTATAAAAATCTACGTTCTTCAAGGACAGCTTTTCTCAAGATTTTGAAGTGTATATAAAATTATCTGTTGTCAATCAAAACTTCTGACTGACCTCAAAAGTTTGAGTGATAGTGTATATATACAGTAAGTATGTACAGCTTCTGAAGATGTGCACATATGCCTGATACTTACTTGATTTTTCAAAGCTATGTAGATGTATTTATGATCCACTGTATCAAAATGCATTCTGGGAAATATCATCCTGTCATCATCAGATCTGTACAGCACTCTTGTACAGCTAGACTTATAAGTCTTATCCAGCACAATCTGTAAACACAGGGAGAAACAGGCAATAAGAAAACATGAAGAAAATATTTATTATTGATCCAGCAGAAATAAAAGGAAATTTAGTGAAATTAAATAATAAATATATATAATTGTATACATGATGCATATACAATTGCAATATTGTTATTAATAATAATAATTATACACGGCTCAAAATAATAAAGGGAACACTTAAACAACACAATGTAACTCCAAGTCAACCACACTTCTGTGAGACCAACCTGTCCAGTTAGAAAGCAACACTGATTATGCATACATTTTACCTGCTGTTGTGCAAATGGAACAGACAACAGGTAGAAATGAGAGGCAATTAGCAAGACAACCCCTATACAGGAGTGGTTCTGCAGGTGGTGACCATAGACATTTTCTTTGTTCTCATCCTTTCTGGCTGATGTTTTGGTCACTTTTGCATTTTGTCAGTTCTCTCACCATAGAGGTAGCATGAGGCAATGTCTACAACCCACAGAAGTTGCTCAGGTAGTGCAGCTCATCCAGGATGGCATATCAATGCGAGCTGTGGCAAGAAGGTTTGCTGTTTCTGTCAGCACAGTGTCCAGAGCATGGAGCAGATACCAGGAGACA
>BRDA01002680.1:17190-37754 GCA_036984385.1 Crenuchus spilurus | reverse complement strand
ATTGACATTTGCCATCTCCACATCATTGCATTCAGTTTTTATTCACAATTTGTTTAGTGTCCCAACTTTTTTGGAATCCGGTTTGTAGTTGTGTACCAGTCAAATACATGTACCATGTACTATTGGATCATTTTCCTCAATAAATAAATGACCAAGTCTAATATTTTTGTCTCATTTGGTTCTCTTTCTCTACTTTTAGGACTTGTATAACAGAAAAATGGTTCACAAACATTCTAGCACCACTGTACATCAACAACAAATCATATTGCAGTAGAGAGCTATTTATCAGAAGATCTGGAATATCTACTGTTTAAACGTAGGTTGTTTTATCTGCCTCTGCAATTTTCTTATGCTTTAACCATGGCTGGGTACGCTTCACTGCATGCTAATGGTAAGTTAGCACTAGCATGACTGCACTTGACCATCAGTAAATAACAGGATGCTCACCCCAAAGGTGTCTTTATTATAGCTGTGTTGATTTAACATCAGCTCTACATTGACAGTGAAGTGTCCCACCAGGGGCTCAAATAATGATGCCTATAAATCTGGGGACCCCACAAGTCATTACGTTGTCTCTCACTGAATTGCCCAATTGGTAAATGGTATTTCACTTCTTTCTCTTTGTTATTTTAAGCATGCACAGGGTAGGGGGTGGATATGTGAGTTTAGCTGTAATTCCTGAGATACTCCTAATAGATTTGGTGGACCCATCACCCTGTAGCCCAGTTTGGGGTTCAGTAGCATTCAAGGCTTCTATCCAGAGGGGGTTCAACCCAAGTCAATCTAGTGTACGAAAGATGCTGTACACTCATCCCACTGTTATTCTTACAGATTCACATTTTGTATCTCCCTGGTTGGCTGCTACCCAGCCCTATTACGACTGTCAGACACTTGACTGCTAATCTGCACAGCAGTTAACTGTGTATTTATTGTATTGTTTTGTATGCTGTGGACTTAATCTCATGGTATTTGTACAATCACAATAAAGGTATTGTATTCTATTCATAGTGGCATACACACTTCTTTTGTACTCTATATATGCTCCCACAGTCACAGAAGTAAACAGATAACATGCCTCTGCTCATTCACAAGAAGAACTGATAAAATAAAAAGAAAACACTTCTTCAGTGTGTTCTTGAATGTTTCAAGGAAGTGATTAATCAAGCAAATCTGCTCACTAGACAACCCCGAACAACAGATCTTCACAGCTACAGATCTACCATAATATAGTATGTAGACATGCACTAAAACTCTCAGTGCCTAACTTTGTGCCAGTCTTGGCTGCCCCTCTAAAATTGATCTGGACACACCTCTGTCTGCACATAAGATTGCAAAAATTCCCACATGAACCTGTACGCCCAGTAGGGGACAGGGTAGCTGGTCCATGTTAGTTTTTATAATAGGGTGTAAAGGTCACTCACTCTGTAGGAGAAATATGATGAAGAATCACAATATTATTTAACCAGAATACCTGAGAGTGACTTAGGTAAAGAAAACCTTCCCACTGTGAAGTATGGTGGAGGCAGTATGTTTTGGCGATGCTGTTTAAAGGATGCCATGGGCATATTTCTAATGTGAAGTGTGACGGGATTGAATCTGATTAATTTTGACAGAGATGCCCAACCCTGATGTTGATGCAAGTTCACTCTGGTGAATTCAAATGCTTCTTTAATTTACCAGATCAGGTCTGTTAGATTATGAGTGGAGCTAAGTTGGGCATGTCAGTAGATCATCTGGTGTCAGGTAAACAATGAAAATAGAAGATGTTTCCTGATAAGCAGCATTCCTCTTTAATAAGCCAGCACATAATCACTATATGAAGAGTATCTGTAATATGGCTGTAGAGTACTGTTGGTGTAATTATATTTTATTTGTTTTAATAATTTTACTTTAATTAATAAACAAAATTACTCAAGTAACAATATTTTTAATGAAAAGCAACTGATCACAGTATGTTCATTATTTATGTATTTCTCCTATTTTCACTACTGTTCCTTTTTTACGGGACCACCACAGAAATGGTGGATCATTGTCAGTGATGTGGTGGTGGTGTGTTAGTGTGTGTTAGAATGTAGAGCTGCTCACCTCAGTGTCACTGCTGGAGTCAAAACAATGCAGTCAACAGTGTGCTGAGCTACTGTCTCTGACATTACATCTACAAGATGGACCAACAAAGTAGGTGTGTCTAACAGAGTGGACACAACACACACTAACACACCACCACCACATCAGTGTCACTGAGAATGATCTACCACTCAAATAATACTTGCATCAGCTGAATGGCATGAAGCTGTCTGTGCTTGTAGATTTTTGTCCCAACTTCACAACAGTGGACTCCTTTATGACTGTTTTGGCACAACTTCATTAGCTATGATACAAACCGGATTCCAAAAAAGTTGGGACACTAAACAAATTGTGAATAAAAACTGAATGCAATGATGTGGAGATGCCAACATCTAATATTGCATTCAGAATAGAACACAAATCACAGATCAAAAGTTTAAACGGAGAGAATGTATCATTTTAAGGGGAAAATATGTTGTTTCAAAATTTCATGGCATCAAAAAATCCCAAAAAAGTTGGGACAAGGCCATTTTTACCACTGTGTGGCATCCCCCCTTCTTACAACACTCAACAGACGTCTGGGGACAGAGGAGACCAGTTTCTCAAGTTTAGAAATAGGAATGCTCTCCCATTCATGTCTAATACAGGCCTTTGTCGCACCTTCCTCTTTATGATGCACCAAATGTTCTCTATTGGTGAAAGATCTGGACTGCCGGCTGGCCATTTCAGTACCCGGATCCTTCTCCTACGTAGCCATGATGTTGTGATTGCTGCAGAATTAAGGGCCCGGAGATCACGAGCATCCAGTAGAGTTTTATGGCCTTGACCCTTACGCACAGCGATTGTTCCAGATTCTCTGAATCTTTTGATGATGTTATGCACGGTTGATGATGATAACTTAAAAGTCTTTGCTATTTTACGCTGGGTAACACCATTCTGGTATTGCTGCATTATCTTTCTGCGCAACAATGGTGGAATTGGTGATCCTCTTACCATCTTGGCTTCAGAGAGACACTGACACTCTGAGAAGCTCTTTTTATACCCAATCATGTTGTCAATTGACCTAATTAGTGTTAATTGGTCTTCCAGCTGTTCGTTATGTGCTCAATTTCCTTTTTCTAGCCACTTATTGCTACTTGTTCCAACTTTTTTGGGATTTGTTGACACTGTGAAATTATGAATCAACATATTTCTCCTTTAAAATGTTACATTTACTCAGATTAAACTTTTGATCTGTCATCTATGTTCTATTACGAATGAAATATTGACATTTGCCATCTCCACATCATTGCATTCAGTTTTTATTCACAATTTGTTTAGTGTCCCAAATTTTTTGGAATCTGGTTTGTAGAAACACCCTTGTTTCTATTCATCTACAAACCACTCAAATCTTGTCGGTTTTAACTACAGGTCCAAAGTGGTCGACCGATCAGTGAGATGGTGGCCCAAAGGATAACAAACTGGTGTCAGGAACAGGCTAAAGCACACCGAGCATCCCTACCTAGAATCCTGCTAGCCAATGTCCAGTCTCTGGAGTACAAGCTTGATGACATCAGTGCCAGGATAAAATTGTAGCAAGACATCTGGGACTGCATCCTTTTCTTCACCTAATCATGGTTGAGTCCAGCGGTACTGAACCACACAATCCAGCCAGCCAAGTTCTCTGTGTTTTGCATAGACAGGACAGTGATTGTAGGGGAAAAATGTGGGGGTGTGTCTGTGTCATGGCAAACAGCAGCTGGTGTAATATCAACAATATCTTAGAGTTAATATCTTGCAGGATCTGTTAGTCCTACCACATCAATTCCATGGTGAAGAAGGCTCACCAGTATCTCTACCACCTCAGATGCCTCAGGGACTTCAAGCTGCCCTCCAAGGTGCTGCAGAACTTTTACACCTGCACTACAAAGAGTATCCTCTCAAGGAACTTCAAGGCCTGATTGGCTGGACCAAGACCAAAAATGTACTAACATACACTAGCCACACTGACAAAGGATCCCTCTCTGCTGCTGTCAGGGAGGCGTTTTCGTGCCCTGAAGGTCAACACAGAGAGGTTGAGAAGGAGCTTCTACCCATAGGCAATATGAACTCTGAACTCTGGATAATAACACAGACATGCACACTCACCCTGGACTACACCAACACTCTAAAGAGATGTGAAATCTTGATTATTAACATCTCAGACATTAATTAGCTTGTTAGAGCTAAGGCCTGCTTTTAGAAAAACCATATTCACACAAAGCCAACAGCAGCCCCGGGCTTCTCTATGTAGCTGCATGCTAAATAATACTAAGTGAAGCCCACAAAGCAAGAGAACGCTGTAAGATGATATTTTCAGGTAGCCATTTCCTCATAATGTAACTGAAACCTGTTCATATAATTAGCAAATCAGAACCCTCGTCTGACTGCAAAAGTTCAAGAAAGTTCAGGAAGGATACTTAACACCATCTATTCAAAATCTGATGATTAAAGTAGATGGCTTCTACACCAGGATACTGAACCTAAACACCCATCAAACCCCTGTTTTTCTCTCTAAAGAGGGAGAAAACTGAACAGCTTTAGACAACCCAATCTCACAGAACTAAAAACCCTTTGCAAGTAAGTCTTTGTGAAAATACCCCAAAACATGAACTGAAAGACTCTTCCCTGGCTGCAAAAACTGTTTACAAGCTATGTTAATTCTTGTAATATCTTAGTTAGTTAATCTAGCCACTACCTTCTGCTTAATCCTGATGAGGGTCATGGTGAGTCCCCTACCCCTTCACCGGGCACAGGGAAGGTCATTACAAACTATCCTAGCTAAGCCCAGGACAGGGCATCTCAGTTAGTTGCTGAGTGTTATTATTAGTGCTGTAACAGTGAACTAGCCATGTTCTTTATAGAACAAGCAGTTGAGTAATCATTTAATTAAAACTTAATATATAACTATGTTAAATAAGTTAACAACTCAATAAAAAAGCTGACCAACTTAAATACAAATCCAATTTCCAGAAATGTTAGAACTCTTGAGTTTTTAGAACTTTCTAAAAAAGCCATAAAAGCTGAAATTTGTCATGCTCCCCACTCGTCCAACCTTTTAACGAAACACAGCCTGATCAATGTCTGTTAGCATGACTAGCATATTAGCTTGTGTGATAATAGTGCAGTGTAGATGGTGGAGTGTGGGGGCCCTTTATGACTAACAACGATCAAGAACAGTAAAATCAGTGAAGTCATTATTTGTGGGGTGTCTCACATTTTCAACATTGTTTATGATTTTAAAACTCTTGTCATATAGAGTTAGGCTCTTCATCCAAGTCTAATTTATTTTTCATTATATGGTTATAATAAAACCTGTTGGTTGTCTGTGTGTAGTACTGTTGAAAGGAGGGCCACTATGTTTCTGTTAGACATTGTACAGACCTACGCATTTACTCAGCATAGTGATGCAGTTGGTGTGACGAACTGAATGATACAACAAAATGCACAGTTACAAGAAAAGTTTTCATTTTAATTGGTCGACGTGTTGTGTTACATAGTAATAAATGTATTGGTTACATGTGTTAAGTCTTAAATCTGCCACCAGAATACAATGTTCCACCTTCAGCTTCATATTTCTCTTGCAGCTTGTTCTGGAACTCCACAATCAAGTTCAGTAGAGTTCACAGCAGCTGCCTTTTTACTGCAAAGCACAACTTTTAGGTTAAAGAACCTGGCACCCTGTTGTTCAGAGGGAGGAGAATGTAACATCTAGCACCAGAAGGGGTCTGATATGACTAGCTCACTGGATAGCTTGGAGCGAGTTCACTAGATACATTCTGAAACTGAATACTGAAAAAATTCCTTTTTGGTGGTGTCGTGTTTTTCCTTGTATGAGCTTCTAAGAGTCCCAGTCAGGAAGTTGTTGCTCCAAGACATTGCTTCAGCTGGAGCTTACAGGAAGTATCAAGTACATGTTGTTGTTTCATCTGTTGAGGATGCACATCCAGAGGGTGACAGACTAATTCAAGTAGAGTATTAAATGCATAATCTTCAGTCATGAATGCTATCAGTACCAGTAGGGTTGCCTTTAAATGCCCATAAAATCACATAAAACACAGTCATTGTAAATCATAAATATACAAAGCTGCAACAGCAATAGTCATAATACATGTAGAGAAAGTAAAAGAGTGATTAGGACTGTTCAGTTAGTAAAATAGCATCTGACACAAGCCCCGGACATATTTTGGCAGATCATCGAGGGGCAGATCACAAAGTGTATGAGAGGTTACAACTTTATGGGGGTTCACACTGCAGGTATGTTGTTTTTGGAGGTATGTTATTACATATATATTACCAGACATTTGGGACACATTCAAGAGCGATCTCAAACACTGCCAACATCCAGCCTGCAGCACATATTAGCTATTAGACTGAGAGGTGAAGACAGACTAAAGCCTGGTTCACACTACAGGATAATTGTGTCAACTTCCTCCTCCTAACAATCGTAAAAAGGCTCCCAGGTTCAGAGTGATCATAACTAATTATCTTACCAGATGATCCTGTAGTGTGGGGGTGGTGATAATCCAGTCTTTACTCTGATCTTCTCTCAGTGCAGTCAGGGCTGCTCCCCATTGAGAATCATAAATATTAAATATGTAAGACAATATCAGCCAATGAGAGCTGAGCTGATGGTGTGAGTGTGTACAGAAGTTAAAAGTGGTTAAATGGTGAGTGAGGTGGACGTGTGGAGCTGCATGAGTGTCTTTATAATGTGAGCTGTTCTGCTTTAACATCCTTTTCTTTTTCATGAGCAGAAAACTCAACTAGCACTGACATGGTTTCATCGTCATCCACCATGTTTGTTTACATTTAGTTTCCATGAAACTCTGATAAGTCAGAGCTCTTGGTCAGGTGTGTTACTCTCAAAGTGTGTGGTGTTCAGATGGTAGTGTGGGGTCATTACATGTGCGGTGTCTCACATTTTCAACATTGTTTAAGATTTTTAAATCCTTTAATGTGAGCCAGGCTTTAGCTGTTTTTTTAAGATGAGGATGATTAAGAGTGACTTTTAGCCAAGACATCAGGGTCGTGGCACTCTTAAACAAAATGATTATGATCCACACAGGACACAGGAATAGCACCTCCTGTTATTCAACAACACACAAGCTTTGTTATGAGATAATCTTGAATAAGTATTGTTTTATTTTAATAATGTTTGTGAATAATTGCCCATGGCTGCCATAACTCATCCAGCAGTCTTTTTTTGTGAGGGAGATCAGACCAGCGCATAATCACAAAATAATAATAATAATAATAATAATAACTTGCTTACTAATACACAAGTGGTTGTTACTTGAGTTCAGTTTTTGGCTGCTCTACCCACCTCTGCTGAACTTTAATCAGAAAACACACCCTTTCTGAGCTTTTTCACTATCTTATTATGCCAGCAGTGTCATCTACTTACTACGGTACTGTGTGTCATTAACAGCTTCTGTATAAAGACTCAGCATTCGATTTGTCGTTTAACTTTGTTGTTCACAACTTGTAAACTGTAAAATGTTAACTGTTATTACATGTAAATATATATATATATATATATATATATATATATATATATATATATATATATATTTCAAGCCTTTTTTAGTTTTAATGTTGATCATTACGACTTCTAGCTCATGAAATTCAGAAATCCAGAATCTCATATGACTAGAATATTTCATTTGGTGTTTACGTAAATGACCATTCAAGAAGTATCAACATTAAAGGCTTGAAATATGTTAGTTTATGTGTAATAAATATAAAATATATGAGAGTTTAGCTTTTTTAATTAAATTATGAGCGGTGGTCTGCCCTTAAAAATGGCGATGGGGCATTTATATGACATGATCAAATATGAATACTAAGGTCATAATCATCACCCAGCTGTGCTAGCCAGCGATCGTGTCGTTGTAGCTAACAAAGCTAATCTGCAGTAAATTTCATGCCCACAACAGTGCTTGCAGAGCCTGTAGCTTTGTAATTTCCCTCAGGGATGAATAAATTATTTCTGATTCTGATTCTGATCTGTCCTCCCACAGAAATGACACTCATGATATAGGCACCTTAATCACAGTGTGCATGTGCACCTCTCTCATTGAAAACAATAGAAACAAGGCCTCTGTGTGTACATGTGTACAGTGTGAACCCCCCACTACTAAACACATGTAACCAGTCATGAGCACACACATGAGAAGCTCTGAAGATTGAAGAACGCTACATTAACGCTAAACAGTGGCCTTTAATATGCTTGGAGAGCCCTGCCGGACGTCTGCAGAGGTGGTTTATGTGTGGAGGACATGTCCTGGGAACGTGTCTGGCCTTGTGACATTGTGAGAATGTGTGTGTAGCGGTGAAGCAGGTCTATAGGAGGTCAGGCAGGTGGCTGTATACAGAGTCCAGGAGGGTCTGACTGGCCTCTTGGCTCTTGACCCCAGCAATTTCAAACAGGCGGTCCAGCTTGTCCTCGGCCATGGGGATCTCTTCAATGACGTGCAGCTCCTCTGGGTTGAGGATATGCAGCATGTCATCGAAGATGGGCTGCAGGTCGCATGGATCCAGGCGCACCTGCCTCAGCACTGTGTCCTTCTTCTCTGTGGGGCGACACATTAAGAGCATGTAAGTGACCTCAAAGGTGTTGTGTGTATCTGTGTGCTTATTAACATCAAAATCAATGCCAGTCAAGTCAGGTGTGTTTACATGTGGAGAGAGAGAGAGTAGAGAAAGAGAGAGAAAATATAGAGAGGGAAAGACAGTAGAGAGACTGCAGAGAGCATGAGAGAGGGAAAGAATATAGAGAGAAAGAGAGAGCAGACAGAGTAGGGAGAGAGTAGAGAGAGAGAGAGAGTAGAGAGAGAGAGAAAGAAAGAAAGAGTACAGAGGGAGAGAAAGTACAGAGAGTTTAAAGAGGATGATAGCGATAGAAAGAGAAAGTGTAGAGAGAGAGAGAGAAAGAGAGAAATAAAGAATGAGATAGTAAGAGTCTAGAGAGCAAGAAAAAGTGTAGAGAGAGAAAGAGGGAGTGTAAGAGGTTGTTTTTGTAAGTAAACAGTATTTTAGTATTTTTTAAAAATTGTAAAACCTGTAAATAATCTAAAATTCAATCTAACAAAATACTCTAAACATAAACATAAACATAATTTAAAAAAATCTAAAAGTAATATTTAAATAATTTAAAAAGTAAATCTAAAATTGATTTTAAAGTATTCTAAAAAGTAATCTAAAAGTAATTTAAAAAGTAATCCAAATGCAACTAAAAAAACAAATCTAAAAGTAATATAAAGGTAATCTGACAAAGTAATGATAAAAGCAATCTTGAAAACGCAACGCAAACAAAAAATGCAAAAATTGAAAACTTATCTGACTATAATTGTAAAAAGTAATCTAAAAAAGTATTTTCAAAAGTCACTGATAAAGTAATTTAAAATGTAATTGAAAAGCAATCTAAAAGTAATTTGAAAGATCAATTTAACACAATTTAAAACAATTTAAGAATTATTCTAGAAATTGCGAATTGATGAAGCAATCTAAAACGTAATCTAAAATTACTTTACAATGAAATTTTAAATGTAATTTCAAAGAATCTAAAAGTTTTGTAAAACAAATCTAAAATGTAATCTGAAATAAAGCATTTAAAAATTAATCTAAAAATATAATACTAAATGTACCGTTCACTCCCCAGTACAGCACATAAGTGAACATTTTTCTGATGTCATGAAAACAAATACATTTACATGTCATGATACATATGCACATACTGTATCTAATCTTCAGACAGTTAAAAAGCTTGTTTAAATGTCAAGGAGATCATTTTTCTGAATTATTTATATAAATGAATGAAATTGCCAATCAGGGAAAAAAATACATGTAAAAAAAGTAAAAATGCAGAATATGAGCCTTCATATAGGCCTTTTTACATTACATTAGATAAAATATTATTCAGAGTCAGAGTAAATGTGTAGTAATGTATGTCTGCCAGAAGGTGACAGCATTTTCAAAGCATTTAATGCCCTGTGCAACTGCTGTTTTTTCCTCACAATAACACACCTGGTTCACCTGACCAGATCATGACTGACTGTATCGGGTTTATCTGAGAGAGGACAGATGTACAGCACTAAAGTCTGTTCTGGTCCCTCATTACTGGAAATGGTAAACTGCCCACCAACATGTGTGTTAATTCTTCCATCTGTACAGACACTGAAGTGGCAGTACCAGTCTGCCATACATTCATACACCCAGCACTGCCAGTCGTACCTTTGGTAATAAAAGAACCTGTGCGGCTCAGGGCAGAATCTTTGCTGGAGGTGGAGTCACAGCGCAGCAGCGGTTCAGATTCATCAGTGAAGAAGCCCTTAGTGCGATCCAGTGGAGAGTGCTCCACCAGCTTACTGGGCACCTCCAGTGGGGTATGGCTAGGGCTGACACACTGGCATACATTCACAGCGGTCATCAACTGGTTCAGGTCAAACTGTCAAGGAACAAAGAGGAAATGTTTTCACATTTGAGAAGCCATATTCACATCACTGCCTTATTTTCACATTCATGTTGTTAATTAATAATAATAATAATAATTTTAAAGTCACATTGAAGACACATTCTAAACAGCTAAAATGACAACACACATTAGACCAAGGTTTCTCAACCTATGGGTCCTGAAACATCTTCTATTGCTCCATGGGACTATTTAGGGTTGCCAGATTCATGATTTTACCACCCAACTGGATTAGTTTAAGAATGCAGTCATGGGTAAAAATGTAAAGGTTGTATCTTTTGAAAATTATCAAATAAAAATAATAATCCATCAATTTTCTTAACAGGATAATTTAATAATATAATGATACATTAACAATACTACTACTAATGCCATTGTAAACAAAATAATATAATATTATAAACAAACTAAGATTAACAGAAGAGTTAAGTGCTGGTAGCTCTTTGGTCAGTCTTCAAA
Source organism: Crenuchus spilurus (assembly GCA_036984385.1). Lineage (NCBI taxonomy): Eukaryota > Metazoa > Chordata > Actinopteri > Characiformes > Crenuchidae > Crenuchus > Crenuchus spilurus. Next base: position 26,740 of record BRDA01002680.1, on the reverse strand, counting down.
CATTTGAATTTTGGTCTTCTGAAGATCATGTTTTACATAGCTGGGAATTTTCACTGGACCTGGCAACCCTGGAGCCTGAAGCAGACAATTAGCTAAGCAGAGATGAAGAGATAATGGTGACAGTGTCCCTCAGAAAAAGTTAAAACACATCCACAAGTACCGTCCAGACTACATCAGAGAGGATGGGAACCAAAAAGTCTAAACTCTTTCAATCAAAACCCTCAAAACTACAATCATCTAAAGATAAAATACCCTGCTCATGTACAACATGCTAACTGAGATATTACTGAGTTATAGGAGTGAGAAATGCAAGTCTGGAATCTACACTGGTAATTGTTCACAATAGAGGTGATGGGAATGGGCCTGACACAGTTATTACATAATCACACAAATTTCTCAATTATTAATCACAGTTCTTACATTTTAACACAAAACAGGCACAACATGAATTCTACTGAGAAATGAAGTGAATAACACTTATTATCAATAACAACAGCACATGTGAAGGTCTGAGATATACTAGTGCATCTCCAAAAATGAGTACATAATGAAAAATGTTCATAATCTATCATATACAGGGTCTCCCGTTTGCTTCTTTACCCAAACAATCTTAAATAACTTTAATACTAATAAAGATCTGGTGATGAAATGTGGTTTAAATAAACATCGGTCTGTGTGAAAATATTTTAAACATTTATTTTAAATGTTTAAAAAATTATAAAAGCTGTTCAAAAACTCAATTTAAATGTGACAAATAAAATTAAATTTTATTTTAAATTTAAATTTTAAAATAAGTAAATAAATAATAATAAATAATAATTATAAATATGTTTTTTAAAGCTGTTTTTAAATCATTTTCAAATGATAAAAAATTTATAACAGCTGTTTAAAAATAATTTTTTAATGTTTAAAAATGTATAAAATCTGTTTTTAAAATAAAATTTTAATGTTTAAAAATATATAAAAGTTGCTTTTTTGCTACCTAGCAAAAGGGCAACAACTAAAAATGCACTTTGCTGGGTGTGTGTGGTCATGTGCTTGTTTGACTACCCGTTTGATGGGAGAGGGGTAATAGTTTTATGGTGATTTGTTGACAATGTGTTCAGTGTTTCTCGCTCAACATTCATTTCTCAAACTAGAATAACAATCACACAAAGTTCAAATGAATCTCACATGTGAGCAGGATGGGCAGCAGTCAGAGATAGTTCTCAGAAACAATAACTGTGTTGTTCTGTATCTAGAAAGGACAGGAAGGTTCCGTCTCTCCATCTGAAGTGGACGGCAGAACAAAGCATTCTACCAACGCGACCGGCTCAGTGCGTCAGGAGAGATTCTCACAACAGGGACAGATGAATGAGATTGTGTCCACTCTCACAGGCCTGGAATTCACTGCCCACGTTCCACATGGCCCGAGTCACACTCCTATATATGCAAGCAGTGCCCACAGAGTCTGCCTGGCATGAGCCTTCCAGTGACCAAGTTTATTAAATGTGAGTAACTGAGCAATGGCCACCAATTGACTGAAAACAACTGAAAACAAAAATCATTTAGTGCCAAAACTGTACTGACTCATTACAACTCACATTTATGAAGCCAGCATACAGTTCATACTCATACCGCGAGGGCGAGTCAAAACTGATTGGCACTCTGGCTGTAGCTGATTGGTTCTTCCTGTTCATGCACAATCAATCGCAAAGTAATCAAAGCAAAAGTAGCACAAGCAGCACCAACGGCAGCAAAAACGCACCTGTTCTGAGAGTGTTTATATCCAAATAATTCAGCCCCTTTGCGCTTGTGCCTGTTTTACAGTGACATTTTAGACTAAACACCATGTGCAGTGTTTTAAGCAGGATTTCAGTGCAATTATGGTTTTCATGTTGTTCAGTGGTGTTAGTTAAATCATGAGGCAACACTACTGGTATTCACTTTAAAACCATTATACTATCCACCCCTGTTAGTGGGTCTATGGCTCATTACCATGTCCAGCTTCTTTGATGATAAAATGAGTTTGTATTTCTGCACTACATCCCTGTCCAGGAGCAGACACGTCCACAAGGCCTTCAGGTGGCTCCTGGGGTGGCCAATAGTGCAGTAAGTTGTCCTGACTTTGTGTTTATGTATGAGGGTGAGTCAAAAATGATCCGCACTCTGGCTGTAAAATTGTAAAATTTATGGTTCTGTATAATTTTCTAACCCCTCTTTTTTAAGAGTGTGCCAAAAAGGGTTCAACTATTGTGACAACCCAATGAATCCTGTTTATGGTACTGTACAGAACCATTTTGTGTAGTTTGGGAGTAGATATCACAAGCATTGAATAAATAAATATTATGATTGCAGGGATTGTGATTTAGGATCACATTTGTTTACTCCTTCACTGAAAAGGTCTTGGATTAGACACATACCGACCCAGCACAGTGGAATCCTGCGTAGTCCCTGTGTGGACCCTCCCTCACATCTGTAACAAAACCACACTAGCAGCTGTGCTCAGGACAGAAATAACCCAGCTTGAAGCAAGAAGTCAGGGCTGGGCCTTAATGAGTGGCAGTAAAGACAGACTTCCTTCAACCACCAAGCTTTATAGTATCTGACATTTAAGAGTTCCCGGCGTGACTCAGCACACACTCACGTACTGCTGTGTTTGATGAGGGCTTACCTGGGCTTTACACTACAGATGCTGCTCCACAACAAGTAAACAGGAACTCAGTTCCAACTCAGTTCCTTCCAGGTCACAGCTCTACGTTTAGCCTGAGCTCATAAATGAGCTAATTAGCTGATGAGTTGGTTCATGCATGTTTAATGACACACCGTGCTAAAATCTGCATAGCTGTGGCCTCCAGGACCAGAGACGCGTTTTTCAGAGTCGGAGCGCTGCGCTTTTGTTTCCGCCCCCTCACACGATCTGCCATTCATATGACAATGACATTCCATTGTTATTCCATGTCATATTGGATCATTTTCCTCAATAAATAAATGAACAAGTATAATATTTTTGTCTTATTTGTTTAACTGGGTTCTCTTTATCTACTTTTTGGACTTCTGATGATGTTTTAGGTCATATTTATGCAGAAATATAGACGATGTTAAACAATTCACAAACTTTATTCTTTTGTAAACCTGACCTCTGGTGGACAGGTGGGGTAGTGCTGTGCAAGAGGGAAGGATCTTATGAAGTGCTGGAGGGCAAATGTGTGTCTTAGTGTGTCAAACGTGGCTTAGATCAGATTTGCAAAATGTGATGTGTTTTTTGACTGTCCAGACTACCAAAAATCAATCTGGACACAATCTGGGTAAACCAGAAATCAGATTTGAGCAGTCTAAACGCAGCCTTTGAGTAAATAAAAATGAACTACAGACATTATGAAACGTTGGTGAAATTCCACTTTGAGGTTCACCAAAGTTAATTAACGAGTATTTTTTATTCTCTTGAGCTGATTAATGACTGACATGCTTCTGCTCTCTGCCCAAGGACGGCACAGGAACAAGGGATTATTAAGTGGTGCCGACAGGTGGATAGTCAAGGTGAACATGAGAGCTTTATCAGCGTAGCATCGCAGCACTGAAATAAATCAGAAATCCTCATCTCCACCAGCTCACCTTGGAACAAGGGCAAAGCACAGAGGGTATATTTATCAGGAGTGCCCGCAAGAAAACAGGGCGAACGATGACTGAAGGTCTACAATGAAAGTTGGTGAATGATTCTTTACTTCCACTCACATGATTAGTAGTAATAAAGCCTTTAGAGGAACAGACAGGACAGTCACATGACTCTCATGTGGTTTAACTTGTACTACAGTCTTACGCCAAGTTTTACACAACCTCAGTCAAACTGCACATTTTGCTGTTACTTAAATGTGACTCATTTTAGTGCACAATTTCTAATGATCTGCTGAGCACATTTAAAAAAATAACATATTTAACGTGCACTAACATTTTCATTCAGTTTGTTAAATAAACCATAACAGACAGAATACTTTCAACACAGCATGCCAGTTAACCTGTTATCGCCAGTTAACCAGAGGCGTCCAGACCTGTTCAGTTTACTGTGTTTTAATGACAATTATATACAAGAAACTGTCATTAGCTGTTGAATAATCTAATAATTTAAGGATTAGAGCATTGGGGTGGCACACTCACCTCTCAGGACTTGGGTTTAAGACCCCATGTGAGCGGAGTTTTCTCTTTGTGTGTGGGGGGGGGTCTCTGCTTTCCTCCCACAGGTCAAAAATATGAATTAGGTACTCGTACTAGTGTGTGTGTGTGTGTGTGTGTGTGTGTGTGTGTGTGTGCTCCCAGCATTTGAATCGCTGCCCTGTGCTGGGTACTGCCCAGCCCTGTGCCCAGTAAAGGGATAGGGGGACCCTGGGATTGACCGGCAACCCTGTGTAGGATTAAGCTGAAGATAAAGGAATTTGAGCATTATCATAACATTAGAACAGTAAACTGTTACAACACAGCAGGACCAAGATATGGCCGCTCTTCTTATAATATTAATAATAATAACAATAACAATAACAATAACAATAATAATAATAACAATAATAATAATAATTATTGTTATTATTATTATTATAAACTTTATTTGTAATGCACTTTACATTTCATGGAAATCTCAAAGTGCTTCTTTTACCAACAGCTGTTGCTTGATGGTAAGGGCCCTGATCTTTTGACCAGAAGGTCGTCAGTTTGATTCCCTGGTAGGATCTACTTCAACTGCTCCCTGGGCACCGTGGATAAGTGTTGCCCAGCACTTTGGGCATATGTGATCACATTTTTAACATAAAATGCAACAACGCTGGTGAAGTTTGTTCATATTTTCAGGTAAAGTGGCTCCAGGTTTTGAGGTTTAAATGACATTTTATGTGAGTTTATTAGTTGTCTGTGAAGCAGAAATCTGATGACTTAAGTGCATGTAAACACACCTGTATAACCTTCTCCAGCATCACTCCAGAGTGTTCTCTTACCATCTAATGAATCCCAGACCTTCACATGTGCCACCTTTGTGAGATAACCAGTGGTATATATTGCATCTGTGAGTGGTCTTCATGTTATGGCTTATCTGTGTGTGTGTATCTGCTGACCTGAGGATTGTCTTCCATGACGCAGCGGATCTTCTCCACCACATCGATGCGCCGGTGCCGGTGGAGAGCGTTGATCAGCTTGGCCAGGTTGGCATCGCTGTCACGAATGGTCCAATGCTGAAAGGCAGCATATGCCCGCTCATGGTCAGCCGAGTAGCCATTGGAGAAGGCTGCCACCTCTCGTTCGGTGGCGTTCGCCAGAGACTGGTACACGTCGATCCACTGTGTGCCAATCTGAGCCGCTACCAACTTCAGGATATCAACACCTAAGACCAAAAGAGACATTAAGCATTTCACCCAGAATCCTCATAAGAACAGAAGCAGGTTTATTACATGAGCAGGTAGAGCATCTCTTACAGGAGACTTCAGTAAATCATGCTGATCACACACCTTTACTTCTTTAAGTAAAGAGAACTCACACTGTGTTTCTGATGGTCATCTGTGCTGTTCAGACAAATATTCTGTATATAATGAGATGGTAAGAGTGTGTAAGTCACCTAAAGCTTGTAAAACATGTGACACTTTATCTGATAAAAATACATCTAAAACAAAAGTCTGTTACTGCTCACAACATCACATTCTTCTCCTTATATTCTGTCTGTATTACAGCTGTGTGTGTGTGTGTGTCTGTTTGTGTGTTTCTATATGTGTGTGTATGTTTATATATATATATATATATATAATCTGTGTGTGTGTTTCTATATATCTACATTATAGCCCCTCCTCTACATTTACTGTACATGCTACAGTCATTAATGTTGTACCAAATGCTCTCTCTGCATCATACTGATGTGTATCCTGCACATAACTGACACTCATTTCAGCACACAAGTCTGATAAGTCAAATGTGACTCGACGTTTAACTTGTGATATACATTACAGGCCAAAGGATGAGTCCAGCTGCTGACTCATTTTGTTCTTACAGCTTCGAGAGTGAGCTCCGAGCTTAGCATCTGCTTCTCTGTTTATGTTCTTTAAGAATGAAAGATTTCATGTTCTGAGGATAGTTTATTTATATCATTCACCCACAAGTAGGGTTTTTTAATAATGTACCCTTTCTGACATGTGCCCTTTCACTCTGTGCTACAACTGACTAGTGTGCTCGCTGCAGCACAAACCCGGTCACGGGGCATTGTGATGTCATTCCGGGGGGTGGTCATGATGTTGTGGTATGGCTGTGTACATGACATATACAATTAAAAAGAGTAAATCAGACCACTGAGGAACACGCAGCTCCCCTGAAGTAAACACTGCAGACCGTGATTCCAGAGTGAGCTGCTGTTAAAGAGGATTAAAGCATCTATAAGCCTGATCTGTCTGGTGCATCTCTCTGCAGCCGTGAGTCTTCAGAGGATAGCGTGCCGCAGAGCCGGCAGCCACTCTGGAAACCCTCGGCTCTGCAGGACGCTTGTCACATCCAGGAGATTCAGCAGGATGATGACAGGCAGGATGGGGTCGCTCTCTGCTTCTGTGAGCACAGAGGATGGGCACCGGTCGCATGCCGTGCACTGTGGGGATAAACACGGGCTGCTGCCCTACTCCCTCGGGCGGTGACTCGCACCACTTCACTCAGACAGCCGCTCCTGTTGGCCTGATGTTTATAGATCTGGTCTGTTTGAGTAGACTGTGATCAGCTGGCCCCACACATGTCAGAATATTATGAAGAGTCACTACATAAGATATAATGAGGGACTTTTTTACTCTTTATCAGAAGAGTGTCTTGCTTCAACAATGTTGAGATGAGATAAAAAGCACATCTTTACATCTTATTAACAGACATGAATAAGCAAAATAGACTTAAATTGAGTTCATGTATCTTATTTCTGTGCTTGGAAGCATCACGTTTTATTAAAATGCTATATTTACATATTTTAAGTAGTTTTAAGATGCACCAACATTGCTTCACCATCAGAGCTCTGAGAAAGCAAAACTGGCCATGCTCACTCCAGGAGGGTAGATGGCACTGTCTCCCCATCACTCCCACTGTGATGCTGGCTGGCTCAGGTGTCTGTTAGCTGATGTATCAGAGCTGCACTTTGTTTTCAGCAGCCTACAGCTGCCCCCAGAATACATGGTTCTCTGTGTGCTACAGTGAACCATGAAGCCAACAAAGCAGCGAAGCCGTAACATTTTCATTCGAGAATTCAAACGAGGCAGCAAACCAGCTGCAACAGGTCGAGTTTGGCTGCGAAACAAAGGAACCCGGGACTTCCCCTCTGCGCTCCTAATAGGGTTTCTGCGGCGGCTTTAAAGGAATGTCTCATAACAAAAAACAGCTCTGTAGAAAAACCAGCAGCTATGCCACCTCATCCTGTGTCCCCCTGACTGACAAGTGCAGCATCATCATTCCAGCCCAGCACTGCAAACACCACCTCACCACAGGAACCATCAGAAGAGCACTTAACACAAACGGGCTCTACTGGTTTTATCACACAAGTCATGTGACCACTGTCATTAGCTTAAAGACCCGTATCCTGACATGATCTCAGAAATTAAGCTGGCATTAGAAACCACCACACTTCCTACAACTCAAGAAATTCAAGTTTAGAAATTCCTTTAGAGATAGAAACTAATGCAGTCACCTCAGACTAACAATAGTAAGACAAACACTGACTCTATTCACCATATGACATTTAATGACCAGCATGGCTGCTAACACCATAAAGAAGCACTACTCTGCTTTTAAACTACATATCAGAACATTATGATCCTGGACTGGAATGACCTCATCACAGATGTCACATGACAGGGTTTGCTCATAAGTTCATAGGTTAACTGGTCCACTGTGGTGTGGCGAGAGTCATCGTTCCCCTCTGGCATCAGTGGCCCATGGGGTACCACTGTATGTGAAGTCCTTTCTCAGTACAGCTTCACTACAGCAGCTCTAGAACATCCCATAAGGTTAGTGGTGTCTGAGAAGCTGCCTCCATCATGCTTCACAGTTATCCTATTATCACATACGTCAGTCACATCACGCCCTCCGTGATGGTGGTTTTACACTCTGCTACAACTGACTGGTGTGCTCACTCAGTAAACCCAATCACGTGGCATCTGTGACATCCCAGGCCAAACCTGGGGTGGTCATAATGTGACTGTGTATATTTAATATGAAAGGAGATGAGTTTTTATTCAGTTAGAGTTAAGTGACTCAGGACTGTCATTTTTGTAATACTGGATTATTTTCAGGAAGTCTGGGACTGATGTGATGCTAAAGTTAAAAACGAGTCACATAAAGCCGACGAGTGAACGGGGCGACTCTTTCAAAGGCAGTTCCTCAGCTTGCTTGCCACACATGCTGCCTGACTTAAGCTCACCCATGAAGTTCCTAATAAAAGTCCCCAGCCCACCCTGCCTGTGAGCGGCGAGCTTTTATAGACAACACCTATTGCGGGGGTTGTAATATGGGACACACACACACACACACACTCCGCTTTGATGTGAGCCGTGTGTGCTCGGCTGCGTCCTGCCTGGCCTCCAATGAAAGAATTCATTATTTCTACGATCACTCTTTTAACTTTATATATGTTTCCCATGCAGCTCTTTACGGCCGGCATTTAAACTAGTCTAGTAAATAGACACAAACGCCCGCCGGCGGTCCAATTAAACACCTTGAAGGAATTAAGGCCATCGCCGGTGTTGTGTTGAGGAGAGCAAACAGTCGAGCTGTGCTTTCTGACCCACGAGCTGCCGAGACTCTGCAAGTTTGGGAGAAAAACATCACCGTAAATGTGGACTCGCAGTTTGCTGGAAGTATTTAAGAAGTCATTAAAGTTGTCTGCATAGAACCACAGCTCAGATATTTCAATTTTGTCTGGAACTGAACTGAACGTACTGCATCGAGCTGTATGGACTGATTCTGTTAAATGGAGCGAATGACATTTTCTGCTGATTTCTGCTTCAGCCAATCGATGAGCGCCCAGGTCATCCAGAGTTTCATGAGTTTTCATCGTCAGAGTTTCAGCTAAAAGTACATCAAGAGAAACATGAAACAAGAGTCTATTTTAATGCCACTGACACTACAGGTGCACAAGTTCTACAAATACAGACTGTAGTACATCTGTCAGGACCCCCCACAGAGTAGGTGCATCATTCTCAGTGACTCTGACATCATGGTGGAGAGAGAAAGAGAGGAGAGGTTGTTGATTGAGTGAGGATAAAAAAGAGTGAACGTGAGAAAGAGATGACAGCAGAGAGAGAAAACACACACAACAGAATGAGAAAACAGAGAGAGAGAGAGAGAGAGGGAGAGAGAGACAGAGAGAAAGAAAGAGAAAGAGAGAGAGAGAGAAAGAGAGAGAGAGAGAGGAGAGAAACAGAGAGAGGGAGAAAGAGACAGAGAGAAAGAGAGAGAGAGAGAGAGAAAGAAAGAGAGAGAAAGAAAGAGAGAAGAGAAAGAAAGAGAGAGAGAGAGAGAGAGAGAGAGAGAGAGAAGAGAGGAGAGAGAGAGAGAGAAAGAAAGAGAGAGAGAGAGA
>BRDA01002679.1:56420-73716 GCA_036984385.1 Crenuchus spilurus | reverse complement strand
GCAAGAATGGACTGCTATCAGTCAGGATTTGGTCCAGAAGTTGATTGAGAGCATGCCAGGGAGAATTGCAGAGTTCCTGAAGAAGAAGGGTCAACTTCAAATATTGACTTGCTGCATTAAGTCATTCTAACTGTCAATAAAAGCTTTTGTTACTCATAATATGATTGCAATTATATTTCTGTATGTGATAAAAACATCTGACAAACACAAAAACCAGAGGGCAGCAGATCATGTGAAAATATAATATTTATGTCATTCTCAAAACTTCTGGCCATGACTGTAGGGTTACCACTGTACTGTGTAATAGGGTGTATACTTTATGCACACAAGCTAAATTACACTATACATAGTTAAAAACAAACAGTTGTGGAAGTTGAGAATAAATCAGCTGACAGTGTAGAATATTTAATTTCTAAGCATCTGTAAGTCAGGAAACCTTATGAATGTTTTTTTTGTTTTTCTGTGTATGTACAGCTGATGACAAAATATATATATATAGACTACCAGTCAAATGTTTCAGAAAGTTTCTGTGCCTAGTTGGTCAGGGGTTCATCCTACAGCAAGATAATGACCCAACACATAAGTCAAAGCTTTGCCAGAACTACCTCAGGAAAAAACAAGATGGTCAGCTAGAAAACATGGAGTGGAGCACAGTCTTCAGTCTTAAACCCCATCCAGTTGATTTGGGATGAAGTGAAAAGCAAATCTCTCTTACTCGAAACCATTTACATCAGCGTGGTCTGTGTGCTACATGACCTGCAAGGGTATCTGACCACACCACAAAGCACAGGTGCCATCATTGTGCATGTGCCAGGGAGCATTTATGCTGGATGAGGGACCAGTGGGCCTCCGTGCTGTTCACTGATAATTCATTTAATTTCAAGGTGCCTTTCTGGACACTCGAGGACACCGTACAAACAATAAAAATACAAAAAGCAAAACAATAATACTAAAATAAATCATATCAAATACAATAAGCTAATCTAAAAAGGTGAGTCTTAAGTCTAGATTTAAAATCTGAAAGCGATTTGAATATTATGGATGTCAGGAGGAAGTGTATTCCAGAGTTTAGGAGCAGTGCGACTGAAGGCCCGGCTCCCCATGGTACTGAGACGAGCAGTAGGAACTGTAAGATTAATGGAAGAGGAGGATCTAAGTGTACGAGAGTGTGTGGTAATGTGTAGAAGTTCTGAAAGGTAAGAAGGAGCCAAACTATGTATAGACTTAAATATAAGAAGCAAAATTTTAAACTGGATGTGGAAATGGACAGGAAGCCAGTGGAGCTGCTCTAGAACTGGGGTGATGTGTTGAATTGAAGTTGTTTTGGTAATGATTCGAGCAGCAGCATTTTGTACCAGTTGAAGTCTACGGATGGTTTTTAGGGGAAGACCGTGCAAGAGGGAATTACAATAATCTAGACATGAAATGACAAGACTATTAACAAGGATAGAAGCTGTATGAAGGGTAAGGGAGGGATGAAGACGTTAATATTCCTAAGGTGAAAGTATGCAGTGTGTGTGATATTATTGACATGTGATTTAAATGACAAAGTGCCATCTAGGACAACACCCAAACTTTTTACCTTTAGGGAAGGAAAAATAGAAGAATTGAAAATGTCAATAGAGAAACTGTCGATTTTGTTGAGTATCGATTTAGTACCAATTAAAAGAACTTCGGTTTTATTACTGTTAAGTTTTAAGAAATTAGAGGAGAAGAGAAGATATGACCCAGGGGGAGAAGATAGATGATAAATAAAAGAGGACCTAATACTGATCCTTGAGGAACATCAGCATGAGGAAATAAAAGTAAAATATCATTTGTGATTTTTACTAATGCTGTCTCTGTACTATGAAGGGGTCTAAATCCTGATTGGAATTGTTCATATAGTTTATTATCAGAGAGATGTAAATGCAAATGGGAGGCAACAATTTTTTCTAAAATTTTCAAAATAAATGGAAGGTTAAATATAGGGCGAAGGTTATTAAAATCAGTTGGATCTAAACCAGCCTTTTTTATAATCATGATGGAATGATGGAAGTCAATTCACGCTGAGCAGAAATGATGTTGGAGATGTGAAGGTGAGAGCTGTGCATCAGCCACTGTTGTCACCAGACGAGTCTTTGGTGGTGGTGGTGTTAGTGTGTCTAGTCAATACAGAACTGCTCTACACTGTGTGAATGGTACAGTGACAAGCCCAGACTACTGTAATAACATCATTAATTCAGTCATTGTGCCTCTGCATGAACAACACAGGCCTCATTTCATGTTCATGGATGATGATGCTCCAGCTCATCGAGGTCACATCACTGGGGAATGGCTGCTGGAGACTGGGGTACCTCAAATGGTGTTGCTGCACTTTCTCCAGAGGCTTGTAACTCTGTACCCCAGAACCTCAATGACATGAGGGCCGCCCTTCAAGAAGAGTGGGATGCTGTGCCTCAACAGACAATAAGTGGACTTGTGAACATTATGAGACATTGTTATCAAGCTGTAATTGATGCTGAAGTGCTCAGGACCCTTTATTTAGACACTGACATTGTTTGTTGGGGTTTACCCACCACTGTTGCTGGTTTTTGTTTGAGGTAATCACCACTGCATGCTTCTACTTAAATGCCATATTTTCATTATATAATATCACTGTAGGGTCAACTTTTTACATTTTCCATAAATTTCACCCGAAAGCCAAATAACTCTTAACTTTTTGTGAGTAGTGTTTAAAGTTTTGTTTCAGATTGCTTAAAATAGTGCAGCTATTGTTTTTTTTATTGAAAATTAAATTTAGCTTGAACAGTTTTAAATGATTCAGAATGAGTGTTGCTGTGTAGTCCAGGATAAGGCTTAATCCCTGTTTGGGAATCCAGCCTTTAGAGTTTTTGTTGTGGCAGATTAGCAGTTAAACCCTCGTTGGCTTTCTGCACTTGCAGTTTTTGTTGTGAAGCATTGAAACTGCTAAATGCTGTCATGTCCAGTTACCTGCTCTGCACATCGTGACCTCAATAAGCTACTCTGAGTAAAACGGGCCAGTGTAATTTCCATTTATGTTCTGTGAATGTGTTGATTCATCAAAACTCAAAGAAACTCATCTGGAATGTGAGATTTGGTCAGCAAGTCCAATTTAGCCCTTAATTTGCATATTACTGAAGCTAGTTCTGCAGTAATAGTCCAGGTGGTGTGAAATGTTCACTTTTTTATAAAAGCATGAACGTTTGGGGTCCTGAACATTTCCAGAAATTGAGCCATTGCATAAGCACCGTGTGGTGGACATGGCAGCTAATTACAATGAAATCATAACATCTGACAAGATGTAGAATAACATTCCTAGTATATGTAATCTTTTCCGCTCACTCTCTGGGGCTGAATCGTCATGCTGTTGTCCAGAAAGGGGAAGCTTTTTCTTTTCATTCCTGACTGACTGGCTCTACTTTAGCTGAACTGTGCCTGAGAGGTCAGTAAATATAAAAACAGGTTCTGATGCTGAATATGTGATCACTGTAGTGCACAGGGGTAGACATTTCGGTTTTGTTATGTTCGGTTCAAGAGATATTTTTGCAAAATGCAGTATTTGGAAAGTGTGATGGGCCCCACTTGTAAAAGTACACCTGTTCTTGTTTTTATGAAAAACTAATACCACCTCAAATTTGGCACATTTTACTTATTGCGCTGTGCTCATTTCAACCTACACATTATTACATCAAATACAATAGGCTACCAACCAGACAGTATTGCTGTGAGTAACAGATCACTCGCACTGTGGCCAAATCGCTGCAGTTTGCAGTCAGCAAGGTCATAAAGTGTAATTGGTCATTTAATCCCCAGGCTGCTTCTCATACATCACGGTAGCACAGGGGTTCTCAACCTTTTGCAAGCTGGGCCCCCCCAATGCTGGTTCAGTGCAGTTCGGGCCCCCCTTCTAACCACCGAACCTAATTTGGATGTGCTTTTTTCTCAGTTGTTTTTAATAAAGTTTATGATTTAATGATGCGCGCATGTGTGAGACTAGTATTGGCGGCTAATCAGAGTCAGGACACATTATTTAAACACAAGTAAGATTTTTGCAGGGAAATTATTTTTATTTTATTACAATAATATGTTAAAAATTATTTTTTGTCTTTTGTGAGTATGTCCAAGGTAGAGTGTGTGTGTGTGTATGTGTGTGTTAGTGTGTTGTAACATGGTGAAAATTGCAGGCTAAGTCTTTATAAAAACCTTTTTTGTGTGGCTAGTCTTTAAAAAGACTTTATAATGGATAAACGTTTAGATGGATAAAAGCAAGAGCGCAAATAAATGTGATGAGAATGGCGCGACTGTGTTATCGGACATTTATATAGTCGCACTGACATCACATTGGTTCAGAATACTGTTCTCTGATTGGTGGATTTGAAATGAAACTGTGGTTGATTTTTTGTACATTATAATAATTGAGGGCGAGCATTTGCTGCATCTCCTTCCTTTGTACTAATAGTCAATGAGTCCGGGATATTTTGTGATTTTTGTCCCGTGCTTGCACCCCCTCTGGGAGTGTGTCCACACACACACACACACACCCGGTAGAGAGCCACTACTGTATTTATGGGCAGAGATGTGACCTCACCTGCACATGTTGATCTTATAGAGTCTACTGTCATAATTATGATACAGTGCATCATCACAATATTAGCATATGGTGAAAGTTCATTTTGTTCATAAAAAGTAAACATACATTTTATATTCATTGACATTTTAAGCATTTTTTCCTGTTTTACAGTTGATCAGCATGACTTATAGCTCAGAAATCCAGAATCTAAAATTAGACGAGAAGGTAATTTAGTTTGAGTAAATTACTATTCAAACAGTATCAACATTAAAACTAAAAAAGGCTTGAAATGTCACTTTGTTTAATAAATATAATTTAATTCAAAAAGTTATTCATGAGTACAATATACTGTTTTGCACAATCTTCACATTTTTGGAGATACACTAGTAACTATTAGTCAACACATTTCCATATTTTACCTCCTCCAGCCTGATAATTATGTAAAAACACTAAACCGTGGCATGGAATTGGGAACCTTAAATCATTAGCAACTTTAAGTAAGTTGTGTTTGTTAAATAAGACACTGAAGACAGAACAAATGGTTTATAATCAGATTTAATAGTTTTTTTTAGAAAAAGTTTATACACTTCATAGAGTCAGCACTTTATTTTTTTTCAAGCATAAAATATGGCAAAATACAGTGACAGACCACCATGGTGTGTTCACAACTAATAGTTTTAATTCAATACCACAGCTAGCAAACATCTACTGCCGTCGTTTTTAAACTTTGCTTCTACTCAAGCACAGCTCGCCCACGGAACTTGTGCACGATCACCAAAAACATCACATTGTTAGATTATTACTGTTTTAATAATGTTTCAAATCTAGAGAAATTTGATATATAGTTTTCTCAAGTCACATAAAACAAAACAAAAAAGTTGTGAAACAGATACGTGAGGATCGTCGGGGCCGCGCTCAACCTGCAGGCCGGAACCCAACGGAGATGAAGCGATATTATACAGTAGCCTATCGTGGAAGAGCAGGCTGGCACAAAATCTGCCACGCTCACAAAGTTATCACTCAGAGAGATGTAAACACAAATGGGTCAGAATGCCCAAACGTCACACTTTTTTTTACGTTTTGTCTGTTAAATAATTAATATATATGAATATATTTATATAATGTACCTGCATGTCTTTGCAAAAATGCACATAGCTCTTCTATGATAGTACATTCTACTTTCTATGCTCTTAGCTCTTCTATGATACATTCTAGCTCAGCTCTATTGCAAGAAATGTATTCGTTTTGGAACTTGAGGATACAGGCTGAAGTTTAGAGCAGCTCGAATACCGAAACCCACCCCCTCGCCTCCCCCGACTGTGTGCTGGATCGGAGTGGCGGCCGGGCGGGGGAAAAAAAAAAAACCTTCACTTCAGCAATTCATTTTGCGAACCTTGCTCACACAGAAACCAGACCCAGCTTGATTTCACCTCTGAGGCTTCAGGCTCGCAAATTGAATTTCCAGCCTTCTAATTCTCAAGTCTCGCACACAAGTCCCTTTCCCTGTCACTGGGATGTATTTTTGATAACCAACTGTGCAAAAGTAATTAAACGAGGGGGGCACCAAGGGGGAACCTGTTAGTGCTGATCTGGAGGAGCACCAGAGTTATAAAAGGTCCATCTAGTTGGACACTCCATATCTTTATGACCTGCACGTGACACGTACTCTGAGCATGTGGCCATCATTAAACACCAGGGGGGTGTTAAGTGGCTCTAAAGCAGTAACTACTTTTGTTAGTTGCTGAGCTCAGTGTAAGAGCTTATTTCATTCCGTTGGATAAAAGGTGTGCTACTTCTGGAATTCTGTGTCCTGGAAGTTCTAAATTAGGCAATTTTACCATTTTTCAGTTTTATCTGAATTTTAAAAGTGACATTCTTTACATTTCTAGGCTGATTTTAAGAATCTGACATGTTGTTATATCACAACTTTTAAATTTCATAAAAAGTGGGTCATTAGAAATGCTCCAAAAAGTCTTGTTACATTTAGGAATGTTTTCCTTCCTTAGATATAAAGTTAATACATCCACTAAAGAGTTAAAGTACAGTACTCAGATGCTGTACTGTGAACATGGTATTATTTATAATCTCAAAAAAGAATCATCTTGCTTTTGGTCACTGGTTATATAGCCTGAATAAGTTAATAGTCCATCTGACACCGGGCTTTTATGTAACGTTCAGTCCAGTCAGTTTATAATTTGGTCAACAAAGATTGCCTTCATAATTGTAAAGCCCTCCTTTACCCACATACGCTGCTCTCCACAGGAAAGCTAAATGGTCATTTTACAGGAGAGAGTACAAACGGCTTTACTTTCAGTGGAAGGTCATTTTTTAATAAATTTGGGGCATTTCTACTCATCCAATCATTTATAACATTTTCACACCACGTACACACACCTGCTGAGCTCATGCAGAAAACTCAAGACCCCCCCTAAAAATGGAGATCCTTGTCCAGACAGCAGCAACAGCTATTTTGTTTGTCACAATGTTGAAGTGCACATCTTTCTCTTTATGACTTGTGCTTGTTTTGGTGTGAAGTTCATCACATGAAACTACCAACAAATCAGCAAAAAACTTATCGGAGCATTCTTGTAATCTGGCTAAGCTCCGATCAGCTGACTATATGTGATGTACATGAAGAAGTCTAAAACCAGCTTTGCAGTGTTAAAGTAATGCTTTCAAATTCCCTTCAGTGCTCAATTAAGAAGATTCCTTTAAGAACAGACAACAGGAGAAAGTTCTTTTAGGCCAAAAATAATAACTTTAGTATACGTCCTCTACTTATCCGCTAACTGATGAGTTGCCCTCTTTGGGGATGCTTGGAAGTCTTTATGTCTGTTATTGCAACATCTTCACACCCTTAATTTTACCCGAGCTGCAGATGTGCGGGTGTCTTTTCACATCCCTCCCCCCTACTGATACATGGAGAGCTGAAAAAAGCCTGATTAGCTTTGACGCCCCATGAACCAAATTAGACCTTAAACAAGACTAAAATATGATTCTTCGCAACATATTTATGGAGACCATCTGGCTTTCAGAGCTGCCTAAAGAGAAAGGGCAATGATGGAGATGTATACGAGATATTTTGTTGAAATTGCTCTTTGTGTGGTGGTCCATGAAAAAAGCTGTTATAAATAAGCTTTTAAAATGGTTTTGGGCAATGCAGGTTTTGTGCTAGACCATATGGCTTTTGTTTTTGGGTCTTCTTTAATTATCCCTGCAATATATTTATTGATTTTACTGCTCTGGAGATATATATTTATATATATATATATATATATATATGGCTATACATGTTTAAAGAGACATGCCACTCAAAAATGCAGATGCTGCTAACAGTGCTAAATGCTAGGGTCCATTAGAGAAGTGAAATAATGCTGGGCCCCATTAGCTTTCACTCACTGTTAGCCACATTAGCATTTCCAAATGACGTATTCGTTTAATGCACTTCGGGACATTCACAAGTACACAAAAGCAGAGCACTTTTTTCAGAGCACAACTAATTATTTGATTAGATAAAAGGTTAATACAACATGGAAGACTTTGAATCTACATTCAACAGATAATTCCCAGTGCTAAAGACCTACTACAGACTGTTCATTTAAGACCAAATGAAAATCTAAAGTCTAAGTAATGCCATCCTTCAAGCGTTGAACTATAGTTTTTTTTTTTTTTTATTAGATTTTTAAAAAATAAAACGTCACAGAAAGGGGCTTGTGTGTTTGACAGCCAGTTATCAAGCATAAAGGAAAAATAAAGGCAATCGTCTCATGAGTTTCATATTTGCGCAATACTATATATATATACACACAGACACTACTCACTAAACATTTGGGATATTTGGTTCTCAGGTGAAATGTCAGGATGAACCTAAAATGCACTCTGACCTTTTACAGGTGAACTTAATGTGATGGTCTCTAAACGTTTGAATGCACATGTCCAACTGTTCAGTGTTTCAGGACTTTTTGCACAACTTGCTTCTCTAACAAGGAGCTTAACAGCAAACTTCACAACAGCTGTTTGATCCATGAATCAACAATAAATGTCCTTCAGTTAGAATTGGTATTTTAACTCCTCCTCATCAGGCTGTTCACATTCTGACATCATCACACTGAGACCACACCTAACACCTGATCATCAGTACCTCACCACTGTGAGGTTTCAGACAGGATGTTCTCAGACAGAAGTGAGCACTGAACTTAGAGTGTGACAGAGTGTCATCAGCAGGTTGTAACAGAGATACAGAGAGACTGGAAGAGTCACAGAAAGACAAAGAAGTGGACGTCCTTTGGCCACATCACACACTGATGACCACTTCATTGTGAACAGTGTCCTGCAGAACCTCATGATGAGGCCACACAACTCCAGGCACAAGCGTCATAGTCTTGCATGTGTCAGGGAGCATTTATACCAGACGAGTGTTCACTGATGAAAGTCGATTCACGCAGAGCAGAAATGATGGCCAAAAAAGATGTTGGGAGACGTGAAGGAGATGCTATGCATCAGTCACTGTTGTCACCAGACGAGTCTTTGGTGATGGTGGTGTTAGTGTGTCTAGTCAATACAGAGCTGCTCTACACTGTGTGAATGGTACAGTGACGAGCCCAGACTACTGTAATAACATCATTAATCCAGTCATTGTGCCTCTGCATGAACAACACAGGCCTCATTTCATCTTCATGGATGATGATGCTCCAGCTCATTGAGGTCACATCATTAGAGAACAGCTGCTGGAGACTGAGGTACCTCAGATGGAGTGTTCTGCACCTTCTCCAGACCTGAATCCCATAAATAACCTATGAGATCAGCTGAGTCACAGTGTAGAGGCTTGTAACTCTGTACCCAAGAACCTCAATGACATGATCTCTGCCCTTCAAGAAGAATGGGATGCTAAACCTCAGCAGACAATAAGTTGACTTCTGAACAGCATGAGACGTTGTTGTCAAGATGTAATTGATGCTCAAGGATGGGACACGTGAGACATTGACATTGTTTGTTGGGGTTTACCCACCACTGTTGTTGACTTTTGTTTCAGTAAATTGTTTGAGATCAGGAAATCACCACTTCATGCTTCTATGTAAATACCCTACTTTCATGATGTAATATCACTGTTGTCAACTTTTTTCCATAAATTTCACCTGAAAGCCAAAATATCCCAGCTGTTTATGAGTAGTGTGAATATATATATATAAATAAAATATTTTTTATTTTACCAAAAACTATACAGAGTATTTCACACAGAACTTACCCATATAAACACTTACCATCTTTAATTCAAAAATGATTGGAGTCATTCTTCTGGTTGAGGGGAAAAAACATTTTGAGATTCAATTGCTTTTAAAAATCTGATGCACATTAAAAAATTCATTCAGCATCTAAAATGAAAATAGGTAAGCACTGGTTAAAGGACATAAGCTGGTCTGATGTACATTCAGTACAATTTTAGCTGTACTATGGTCACCAAAATAACAAAAAAAGGGACTTGAGGTGCTTTGTGTCAAAGTATTATGAGGCTTTAAATAGGGCCAGAGTATGCTAATCCTAATCACGACAGTTTAGCTCAGAGTAAGCTTCAGGCTTACATTTATTTTTAACATTTATAAAGTTTTAATAAAAGTATATGAAGTGATTGGTTTAATCTTTGCTACGATAAAAACCTCATGTAATTTTCTTTACAATAACAGCCTGTATCTACAGCAAGGAAAATAAGTATTTGAACACCCTGCAAATTTGCAAGTTCTCCCACTTAGAAGTCATGGAGGGGTCTGAAATGTTCATCTTAGGTGCATGTCCACTGTGAGAGACATCATCTAAAAGAAAACATCAGGAAATCACAATGTATGATTATTTAATCATTTATTTGTGTGTTACTGCTGCAAATAAGTATTTGAGCACCTGTGAAAATCAATGTTAATATTTGGTACAGTAGCCTTTACAGAGGTCAAACGTTTCCTGTAGTTTTTCACCAGGTGTGCACACACTGCAGCAGGGATTGTGGCCCATTCCTCCACACAGATCTTCTCCAGATCAGCCAGGTTTCTGGGCTGTCGCTGAGAAACGTGGAGTTTGAGCTCCCTCCAAAGATTTTCTATAGGGTTTAGGTCTGGAGACTGGCTAGGCCACTCCAGAACCTTGATATGCTTCTTACGGAGCCACTCCTTGGTTATCCTGGCTGTGTGCTTTGGGTCATTGTCATGTTGGAAGACCCAGCCACGACCCATCTTCAATGCTGTAACTGAGGGAAGGAGGTTGTTCCCCAAAATTTCGCAATACATGGCCCCGGTCATCCTCTCCTTAATACAGTGCAGTCGTCCTGTCCCATGTGCAGAAAAACACCCCCAAAACATGATGCTTCCACCCCCATGCTTCACAGTAGGGATGGTGTTTTTGGGATGGTACTCATCATTCTTCGTTCTGCAAACACGGCGAGTGGAATTAAGACCAAAAAGCACTTTCTCCCATGACTCCTCTGGATCATCCAAATGGTCATGGGCAAACTTAAGACGGGCCTGGACGTGTGCTGATTTAAGCACGGGGACCTTCCTTACCATGCATGACTTTAAACCATGACGTCTTAGTGTATTAGCCACGGTAACCTTAGAAACAGTGGTGCCAGCTCTCTTCAGGTCATTGACCAGCTCCTCCTGTGTAGTTCTGGGCTGATTCCTCACCTTTCTTAGGATCATTGAGACACCACGAGGTGAGATCTTGCATGCAGCCCCAGTCAGAGGGAGATTGACAGTCATGTTTAGCTTCTTCCATTTTCTAATAATTGCTCCAACAGTTAATCTTTTTTCACCAAGCTGCTTGGAAATTGCCCCGTAGCCCTTTCCAGCCTTGTGGAGGTTTACAATCTTGTCTCTGGTGTCTTTGGACAGCTCTTTGGTCTTAGCCATGTTAGTAGGTGGGAGTCTTATTGATTGTGTGGGGTGGGCAGGTGTCTTTATGCAGCTATCAACCTCAAACAGGTGCTTCTAATTTAGAATAATAAGTGGAGTGGAGGTGGACTTTTTAGAGGCGGACTAACAGGTCTTTGAGGGCTAGAATGTTTGCTGATTGGCAGGTGTTCAAATACTTATTTTCAGCAGTAACAAACAATTATTAAAAAATCATACATTGTGATTTCTGGATGTTTTCTTTTAGATTATGTCTCTCACAGTGGACATGCACCTAAGATGAACATTTCAGACCCCTCCATGACTTCTAAGTGGGAGAATTTGCAAATTCACAGGGTGTTCAAATACTTATTTTCCTCACTCTACATCAGCAGATGTTTTTACACATTGAATTGCAGTTTGGAGCAGCTCTTTGTTGGGATTCCTACACAGTTTGGTAATTTTGGTGTAAATAATCTCCAGCTTTAGCTGTTGTCACAGCAGAGAAATCAGCAAACTACACTTGACTCTGGCCCTCAGTTCCCCACCCAGTTTTAGATGTTTTTTAGCCAATGTCACCTTTGCTATTGTGCACTTGGTCAAGGGTTTCAGATACATATAGTGATTGGAATACATATTCTTAAAATCACTGAACAGAGTAATTAGCTATTAGCCTACAAAACATTTTCAAAATCAGCATCTGTGGAGCACAGCGAGTACTGTAAAAGTGGCGGCTGTAATGTACTTAAACTCACACTACAGCTGCCTGTAGTGAATACATGAATGAGACTGTGCTTTATGTTAAAAACAGAGCAGCGTGACCGGGTCACATTAGCTGCCCAGCAGATCCGCTCACACACAGCTTAAGTGTGTGTCTGTGGAGTGTATGCACCTCAGTGAACTGGGACAGAATGTAAACAGCTTCAGCTGTACAGTGTGCTTTCTCAAAACCTGTGTGTGTGTGTGTGCACGCGTGTAGACACACATGAACAACTGTGTTGCTACAAGTATTAAAAAGGAAATCCGGAGACGCATTAGTCCAGAAAGCCAGAACGCCAGGCTTTGGTCGTACTGATCACATGTTAAAGCAGAGGTTCAGCCAAAATGTAAAATGTGCACAACTTTCCACTCACCCCAGATCTAGTTTATCACCCAACACACGACTGGAGTCCAAATTTTGCTTCTTTAGTTTAGAACTGGAGCTGCACTAAAAACTAGAAGCGAACAGTCACCTAAAGGGGTTCTGTCATTTCTATTCAAACACATCACACACCTCCCTCAACCTGCTGAAACCTCCAGGTCTTAATGAAGGGCTCACATACAGCACTTCAGACAGCAGCAGGGCTGGTAGAAGACTGATTGTGGTTCAGATTCTTCCATATATATCAAGGACACCGAGTAGATTAGGTGGCTTCAAAAGCTCATTTTTTGATTTGTGAAGGTTTTTAAGCCTAAATATGACTAGTAGCAGCAAAAATCTTTATTTTACAACACGAGATAGCATCCGCCTGGAAAAACAGATTTGCTTACAGACGGGACTAAAATTTCCAGACAAGTTCCGAGTTCCGAAAAAAAAAATACAGTAGTTAATTCAGCCTTAAAGGGGAAACAGACATGGTGCATTCAAACATCCTGTCAAATGACAAATCACCACAGAACCCAGTTCTTTTAATCCAATCCGAATAGAGCTATAGCTGGAGTTTTTAGCACTGTTACTCTTGCACCTCCAGTTCTAAACTAAAATCTTGGTTGACTGACATCGGAGGTAAGTGGGAAAACTGCTAATGTGACTCTGTGGTGAACTGTTCCTTTAAGAAACACGAAAACGCACAAACACACACAACCTGGTGAACTAACATGGTCAAAGCTGCTCAAGGCGCAGAGAAGGAAGCATTACTAATCTACAAGTAGATTATGAAAAGGGTTTTCATATTGCATTTCAGTAGATTAAATTACGATTAAATTGCTCAGTATATATAAAATTGGAAGAAAGCTATATTCCAAGTTAATGGTTACATTTCACTTTGCAATTCTAAAATAATTTATACCAACAATATTTAAATGTATATGTATATATATATAGTATATAAATATACATAAGTACATAGGGATATCTACACTTATATATTTATAGTACCGTATACCATACATACATATATATATAATGTATATATGCATATATTTATAGTATAGCCACACATACACACATGGTGAATATACAGTGGGAAATGAATATATTGCAGTGCGGTGTTGAAGTAAGACTCAACTGAACATTCACATCATCTCAAGTAAGCTTAAAGCCTATAAAAGTTCAGGTGTATTGCTATATAAGAAATACCAAAGTCCCCAGCCATGTCCGGTTGAGCTGAGGTGAACAAGTCAAATTGGAATATTGCTTTTGTACGATCTGTTAGTGTTTATTTTTTGTTTTGTTTTAATCCTTTAGTTTCGGTATAGGTCAGTTTGGGAGGAGAGTGTGTGTAGTTTGGGGCGTTTCTGTGCGGTGGAGACAGCCTGGTCAAGCCTGGAGCGGAACGACACTTTAGAGCCACACAACCTGATGGTTCTAGAAGTCAGAGAAGAGATCTTGAGGACCCAAGTGAATAATAAAAGGTGCGATGGTCCGCGGCTGGTAAAAGGGATTGTCAATGAAAAGACCACCTACAGTGAGGAGAAGAGCAGAGAAAGCTGCAATTAATGGCGCGGGCCAGCAGGAGGCAGTGGTACACACTCTGATGGTGAGCAGGGGGCGAGGGTGGTGGTCTGGGTGTGCTGCAAGGGTGGATACTAGGGTCTCTGCTCTTTCAGGCTGTACGTGGGGTTTTCATTGAACCAGGAGCGTTTCAGGAGGTTAATAAAAGACATCAACAAATTAAGTTGCATGGTTACCACTTTCCGACCAAAAAGAAAAATCAAAAACTATCGAGGAAAAACAAAACTCTGAGCTCATTCATTCAAAGATAAAAAAGCAGAGGATGTGTGAGGAAAAAGGTATGTGGCAACTTTCAAATTTCAGACAGATGTGGTTAGTACATAACTCTGACAAATCAGAACCAGAACCAGTGTGATTTTGGAGAGAGTATTGTACAATGAACACCATCACCATCAAAGAGAACAGGCCCCATTGGTTTCTGAGTGGACACAGCTGAGGATGACCATGAAGAATGGGGAACGGTCTCCATCTTACAGCAATGGGGATCATGTGACCACAGCAAGTAACCAGGGAGATGGTGGTTCTCTTTGGTTAGGGATGGCCACATTCCTGTCACGGACCAGCACAAAACACCTCCTGATTGGATTTAAGCCAATCACTCAACAGCAGCTCAATCTGCGATGACCCTCACATGCCTCGTTTTATAGGAAGTGGCACAGGCTCTACTAAAACCAGGACAAGATCAAGGTCACAGTCCAGCTGGGAGTAATTGAAAACTGTACGTCTTTGGTAAATAGCCTATTATAGAGCCTACAGTTTGCTACAACATTGTCATCAGATGAGAACACCTCACCTCAGGGCACAAGATGGAGAAGGTTGCTCTCAAGGTTAACATACAGCTATCTGCTCATAAATTGGACATGAAAGCTGGGAGCAAAATGAGGATATGGGCCATTTTATGTGTTTGGTTGTGCTGGCCTGTGGACGAGGAAGAACTTACAGCTCACACGCTGAGACAGTCACCAAGAAGGAAAAAACAAACACCAAAAAATAAGGAAAAAAAACGAAATAAATAGAAACAGAGGACATAAGACAATTAGGTAGCATATCTCCATGGATCCCATGTTGCTGCTTTCGATTCTCCGATGTGTGGCTGTGACTGGAGGCTCCGGGTGTGTTGCAGTGCTCTTTGGGTGTGATTTTTTTTTTTGTCCTGTATCGTGTGTGTGTTTTAGGAGACTGTATTGATGTTTTAGGGGTTCTATCTAGTGAGCTGCATATAACTGCATTACATATGTGAATGTCAGTGATTTACAGAACATAGCTAGGTCATAGCTAGTATATCTCATAGAACAGCAGGATCATGTCTAGCCCATTATGTACCTGCCAGGATGTAGACATATTCTTCATGCATCTTAAGTTGAACAGGGTTTGAATTGTGAAGGTTTTGTATCAACTGCCAACTATACTTCAAATGCATCCAAATAAATGTCTAAAATCTATTTTTTCAGGCAAAGCAATGGTACTTCAGATTATAAAACAAGCCTAAAACTACGCAGAAGCTGGTGAGATCACGACAGGTTATAACACTACATACATAAACGTCCTGTGACGTACTTAACGTGAGACTCTAAAGACTTATGTACACACCAGTCAATGCTTGGCAGTTGAGGAAGATAAAGGTTTATTCGTCAGCAGTAGTTTCAATTAGACCTATACATCCCATAGCTTCTGCTATCTTTACAAAGATAGTGCCTATGTCCAATCACAAAGCCTTAATCTTTCCTATAGAAAAAAAAACAACCACAATAAAAAAAAAGAAAGGAAAAAGTTGATATAATTTAAAATTTCACAAATGAGGTAACAATTCACAGTACAAATCGTTCAAGTTTTCTTCTTCTTTAAGAACTTAAAAACCTGCTTTTTTTTTAACTCGGAAAATATGAAGAGGACAAAAATCAAATCAAATAACAAAAAATGCTCTTTACAAATAACCCTCCACTTAAGTCCTCCCCTGGGATTACACTCGTACATCCTGTCCAACATTCCCTTCTGAATTAAAAGGTGTGTGTGTGTGTTTTGGTGGATCTCCTGAGCTAAAAGAAGGAGTAGTGGGGGATTGGGTAGGCGGGCACTTTCATGACGGGCAACAGAAGCATTCTCTTGGGCAAACCTAGAAAGAGAATGAAGAAAGTACTCCATATGAGTGCGGGGATTGGACAGATTGGTAAAAATAAAAATAAATATATATAGAATAAAAATGGATTTAATGCCAATTTTGTCCCATTTAACTTTGGGCTCACATACCCAAGAGAGTCATTAGAGGAGTGAGTGAGAGAAAGCAGAGGGGTGGGGAGGTTTGGTGTCAGTTGGCCAGGTGTAAAGGTCAAGGAGAGACATGAGTCCACACAGGAGAGAAAGCGCAGATGTGGAAGTGTTTGCAGCTAAGTGATTCTCTTTATATGTGCATACAATCTTATGCAAAAGCGTATGGACCCCAAATTACACGTGAAAATAAGCACATCCTCCACAGAGAAACCCCCCCCCCATTTGTATTTATCTGAACAGCCCACATTCTGTAAAGAATAAGCTTAAAATTTAAACGCTTGTTCTCTATAGAAGATGTATTCATTTATTTTCACTTAGAAGATCAAGAAGCCTCATCTTAAACAGGGGTGCACATGCCTTACGCACATGACTGTATAACAGCCGTGAGAGGACAAAATGAGGCAGTGTGGATACTTCTAATATGCAGCCACAAATCATTTCTAAGCCTGAGATGTTTTAAAACGAGAGGGAATCACTAACTATGTTCATTTCTGTGCTGACATTGACTGTATGGGTCACGTGGAGCAGGTGGAGAAGAATGAAACAGGCTGGTGTAGTGAAAGCTTCACTCTGGTGAGGTTGTGTGTGTGTGTGTGTGTTGCAGTCTCCCAGTCCCATTTTAGAAATCACAAAGCAGCAACAGGAGGCAGAAGTTTGGACAGCATTGGATGACTGAGTGAGGAAGTGCATGCACACAGCTCTCTGAGACCAGAGAAAACAGAAAGAGGAACAGAGAGAGAAACGGAGAGATAGAGAGGACGCTGGTCTCCTACAGCACCATACCTGGCTTTCCTTCAGCTAGAGGAGCGCTCGTTATGTGGCAGGCAGAGACCAGGACGGCAAAAACAACCCCACTAACTGCCCCACAGT
>BRDA01002679.1:41099-56410 GCA_036984385.1 Crenuchus spilurus | reverse complement strand
GTAGAAGATATCTCCCCCCCCCCCCATTTCCATTTATCTGAACAGCCCACATTCTGTAAAGAATAAGCTTAAAATTTAAACGCTTGTTCTCTATAGAAGATGTATTCATTTATTTTCACTTAGAAGATCAAGAAGCCTCATCTTAAACAGGGGTGCACATGCCTTACGCACATGACTGTATAACAGCCGTGAGAGGACAAAATGAGGCAGTGTGGATACTTCTAATATGCAGCCAC
This sequence comes from Crenuchus spilurus, assembly GCA_036984385.1. Taxonomy (NCBI): domain Eukaryota; kingdom Metazoa; phylum Chordata; class Actinopteri; order Characiformes; family Crenuchidae; genus Crenuchus; species Crenuchus spilurus. The sequence continues at coordinate 56,174 of BRDA01002679.1, read as the reverse complement.
AAATCATTTCTAAGCCTGAGATGTTTTAAAACGAGAGGGAATCACTAACTATGTTCATTTCTGTGCTGACATTGACTGTATGGGTCACGTGGAGCAGGTGGAGAAGAATGAAACAGGCTGGTGTAGTGAAAGCTTCACTCTGGTGAGGTTGTGTGTGTGTGTGTGTGTTGCAGTCTCCCAGTCCCATTTTAGAAATCACAAAGCAGCAACAGGAGGCAGAAGTTTGGACAGCATTGGATGACTGAGTGAGGAAGTGCATGCACACAGCTCTCTGAGACCAGAGAAAACAGAAAGAGGAACAGAGAGAGAAACGGAGAGATAGAGAGGACGCTGGTCTCCTACAGCACCATACCTGGCTTTCCTTCAGCTAGAGGAGCGCTCGTTATGTGGCAGGCAGAGACCAGGACGGCAAAAACAACCCCACTAACTGCCCCACAGTTACCCAACACAGGGCAAAACGTCCACAATCCAACAGGACGTGCCCTCCATCCTCCCTCTTCCCTCCTCTCCTAGTCCTCCCTGCACATAAAACTCATTCAAAGCAGCTTCAGCCAGACTGGACCAGAGAGAGAGAACCAATGTCACAACACAGTCTGTTTTAGTGGACTCAGACTCTGTCAGTGAAGCATCAACATATTCAAGCCGTTTTACTGAGGTGGGTAATCCAGGTCCAGAGAGTAAAAATCCACCCCAGGATTTTTTCAACCGCCTTGTTGGTTCTGCTGCAGATATGCATGAAGTTGGAGCAAAATACCGGGATGGATTTTTACTTTCTGGACCTGGATTACCCACCTCTACAGTCAACACAGATCTAACATCAGGAAAACCATTTCAGAGGATCTGATTTCATGCTCTCATAACAGACTTTAAGCTGGCAGTCAGTAACTTTAACTTCATTACAGTAATACAAGCTGACCTTATACATTTATATCCAAAACATCTTACTATATATATAATAATAACACAAATGCAGACTAACAGAACTCCTTCCACTTGCCTTTCCTCTGGTGCCACAAAATGTAAGCCAGTGTTTGCCTTATTTATGAGTGTCAGGACATTTTACTAGACAGAGATAGAGCAGTTTAGATTTCATATCAGTCAGGCCCTGGTCTCGTAAGTGCTGTGTGTGTTCAGCTGACCTCTCTGTACATTGGACACCGAGGTATGCTCTGTGTGTGGTGATGAAAGAGAGACATGCTAGTCCTCTGAGACTCTCTGACACACTGTGCCGAGTGAGAAGAGTCCGTCTCAGCAGCTGGCTGGTTCAGTAGTGACGACACCTGCTCATAACTAGCCGTACAGTCCAGCTGCAGCCTGATTCTCTGCTCTAAATCAACACTACATTAGACAGACTGGAGAAAATAAAGTACAGCAGCTTCATCAGTCTATTTAATATCAGGCACTACTGTTTTAATACATATTACTTGTAATTACATGTATTTACATCTTGTATCATCGGGTTTGAGGTCGCATTTCAAACTAATTTAAATTGCCTTTTTTTTCCAAAGCAAGACAGCAAATGATACAGTCTTGATTTATGGCTCTATATAGTAAATGATTTATAATTGAAAACAATTTTATAGAAATTATAAAAATTGAACGCGAAGAAGAAAAAAAAAAAAGTGGCTCATCCGGATGTAATAAAATCACAGAGGAGCTCCTGGGAAAGAAGAGGGGACCTCATCTAGGACCAAATCTAAATTTTGCCAATACAAATGGGGTTTTTACTTACATGTTGAGGACATGTATTATTGTAAGGGTAATTAAGAAAACATGTCGAACACAAAAGTACTGAAAACTGAACTGAATCTCGACACAAAATTGAAAATGACTGGTCATACATGTGAATATAAATGTGAAATGTGTGTGTCTGCATGTCTCTGTAACTTGTTTTCATGGCATTGGTCTCAAATCCTCTCTCTCTCTGAACCAGGGCTGCTTTGAATGGGGTATCTCAGTGCTGTAGACAGCAGAGGCATTCGGACATTGCGAAAGAAAGACGTGTCCAGAGTAAGGGACAAGGGGAGCGGAGACAGGGGGCAGGCAGACTCAGACAAAGCAGCGCTCGAAACACTCAGCCGAAGCGAAGCAAGGCTTGCTCCAACCACAGGAAGAACCAAAAGGTTATGACCCTGTCCTCCCGTTGGCCAGGGAGATTTGCCCGTTTCAACCAAAGTTTAAACAGAGAAAGATTGCTGGCCTGGCAGTTCAAGGCCCAATTTAGAGCTGAATGAAGGTAGGGTAGGGAGTAGTTGGGGCAGATTTTAGACCATAGACTTGGACCAGGGTGAGGGGAGGGGGTACGTACCGTATGCAGGAGCAGCAGCAGCAGCACCGTAACCATACGGGCTTCCAAAACCTGCAAGATGAGGGTTTAAGACACACACTGATAAACAAGATCAAACATACTTATCTCTGGGATCCTGTAAATCTTAAACGCTGACATGCTCTGACTTTTACAAATTACACTCATATAAAATCATTTTTTTTCTGCCACAAGTGTTACAGACTTTAGTTCAGCACAAACTCAGTAACAACAGTGTCAGAACAGTAAGCGTCATAAATCTATATTCTGATTAAATCTGCTCTAAACTTAGACTTTACAAAAACCTGTTTTCAGATGTGCTGATATGTTGTGAAAAATCACTCTAAACTTTTGTAGTCAAGACATTTGAGCTCTGAACTGAATAAACAGAGGTGTTGGCTACACACTGTTTATTACAGTTTTTAAACATTGTATGTGGTTTTATTTCTAAAGCTTAACTAATGTGAGGTGACACTGTTTCACTCATTCAGTGGTTCCTATGTCCTAGATGACGTGCACTGATAATGTTTTTGTACCTGGTGTGACGTATCCAGGAGCAGCAGCGCTAACAAAGGCTCCTCGCGCGAGCGCAGCTCGTCCTCTTCCTCGAGCTGCCTGAACCGCCACAGCAGTGGCAGCAGCAGCTGCAGCAATTACTCCTTTACTCTGTAAAATATACAGTGTTGTTTCATAATTTACCTCTTTCACACATAATGCTGTTTCACTCTGATCTCAAATCTAAAACAAAAAGCCCTTAAAAACATTGTCTGTTGTGGTTGGACAGGTACCAGTTTCATAATGTCAGGTAATATCTACAGTGCTGCATCAAAAAATAAATAAATCGGTTTGTTTTTATATTCATTACATGTAAAGTGACATATTTCAAGCATTTTGTTTTAATGTTGATCAGTATGACTTAGCGCTTGAAAATCAGAAATCCAGAATCTCTTTACTATTCAAACAGCATCAACATGAAACAAAAAAGTGATTATAATACAAAACGACCTTTTTGACTTGAAATTCTAAACACAAATGAATGTTTTCAAAAATATACTAGTGTTAGAGATGCACTAATGTCTGTAACAAGTTATATTCTGTAATTATTCAGTTATAATGGTCTTTACTTTTGTATCGATGCTTTTGAATGTTGGTACTGAACTTCTGAGAGCGCCTTGGACAGCAAATGGGTTCAAGACTAAAATAATCCTCATCCCTCACTTGAAGTGCACATAACCAAACTGTCGCTTCTATTTTGGACACCTTAAACCTGAAGGCCACGGTTGTCTGCAGAAACATGTGGCTGCTAGAAGTCAGAATCACTGTGGATGTTTAAGATATAGATTTTTAAGCCCAGTATTAACCAAAGTTTGTCTTTTCACAAAGTTCTCCACCAGCATGTGCTCCCATAAAGCAATGGCAGAAGGCAGTGACGACACTCTGGGACTTTTTCTGTCTTCTAATTAGAAGAAGTCTTAACTAAGCTCATGCTTTGGTTTTATTAAAAGTGCTGAGGGCTCGCTAATCAAGGATGAGTCCGTCTTATCTGCAGAACTTTCAGAAAGTAAGCTGCAATGAAAGACACTTCAGTGTCTCTTTTACATAGTCACCACCTCACTACTTCATAGCATATACAAGGTAAGTGAACACTTAGCTGAATGAATGCTTTAAGGATGGTGAACATCTGTCAGTTTATTTCCACTGTTAAAACCAGCAAATTTACACACTTATTCATTTAAATAAATACAAACAGAGCGAACACTGCCAACAGTAAAGAGCTCCAATAACTCTATTCATGTATATTTATTTTATTCATATATATGGAAGTCAAATCAATACATGTATCAAATAATAAATGTATTTTTGTTCTTCTGTTAATATTTCAGAGCCTCAACACAATCATGGAGAGATGCTTCCACTGGGGTCTGTTACATGATCAGGTTTTGTATTGATTCACAGAAAGTCAAACAGAAGCCAAAGAAGTTGGATCAATAAGCTTTTTAGTCAAGGTTAGAATATTGATTATTGATTGGAGCCTTGTAGGATGAAGACTGATCAGGTTTCTCAGGAGGGCAGGGAGGAGTATTGATCACTGATGTCATCTTTCTCTCCAAAGACTCAGACTTGTGTAATTATTAATGATGGCTACGTTAGCTCACCTGAGGGATTATTTTTTTCTTCTTGTTGCCAGCAGCATTGGGCCCAGAAAAAAGTTTCTCCAGGGCAGCAAGGGCAGCGCTGGCTTTGGCTACTTTTTTATTAGGTCCTGCTCCTCGGAACTTCTGCCCATCCACCTCCACCTGCCAAAAAGAATGCGGTTTCGTCGCATGGACCAAAAAGTGTCAGTGAGTAGCGTACAACGTTTCACTGGGACTGTATACATGAAACATTAATATTCACTTCCATTTCCATTCAGATTTATATATTAGTTACAACTGACTATAAAACATGTCAAGTTCATATAGTGTGCATGTGTGCAGTCTGGTTTGGCTCACCTCCATGACAAAGCGTTTGTCATGGCTGCCACCGCTCTCAGAGATCAGCTCATATTTGAGGCCTCGCCGCTTCTCATTCAGCTCCATCACTGGGTTCTTACCACTTGCTGTCAGAATAGGACCCTGAGTTCGCACCTACAAACACACATTATTATACCTTGTCAGGAAGTGGAGACATATGCATGGTCCCAAATTTATCATATACAGTGGTAACCCTACTTACAAGCATCCCTACTAACGAGTATTCCAGGTAACGAGTCGAGATCTCGGAATGTTTTTGTTCCAGGTAACGAGTAAAATTCCAAGTAACGAGTAGCGTAAATTAGTTCAAGTATGCCAACCGCTAGGGGCGCTGTGGTCGTAGCATCCCCTAGATGCTAGCGTAGAAGAAGAGGTCAGTCATTACCTTTTAGTGAAAGTGCTAGTGAAAGTGATGCTAAGGTAGCAAAAGGTAGTGAACAAGAAAGTTAGATACATTTTACTTTTACTTTTCATATGATAAGTGTAACCATGCCATACACGTACGCCCGTCCTCCTGAGCCGCCAGCCTACACGAACGTCGTCGTCGTCTCGTTTATGTTTTAAAAACCCATATAAACACATTATTTAGCATATTAAAGTATACTGTATATTGGCCGGCTGACACAGATTAATCAGTTTTACATGTATTCTTATGGGGAAAATGCATCCAGCTAACGAGCAAACCAGCTAACGAGCAAACCAGCTAACGAGCTCGGCTCCTGCACAGATTAAACTCATAAGTAGGGTTACCACTGTATATTACTATAAATGTAAAGTTATACTTATGTAGTAATGGAAATATTGTCATTGTGTATAAAAGGTACAAACTGATGAGCCACAACATTATGATGGTATCCTTGTGTTGACAAAATCACTACAACCAGATGAATCATGCACTATATAAGGTGTCTGTGGTATCTGGCACCAAGACATTAACAGCAGATCCTTCAAGTCCTGTAAGCGGTGAAGTGCAGCTGCTGTGGATCAATCAAATTGAGATCAGGGGAAATGGAGGAGGCTTCTATCAGTAGGTACTGACCACTACTGACAAGAGTTGCACCAAGAATCAAAGTATCCAAATGTTTCAATACTCAAATGACAGTAAATTCAAAACTTAAATAATTAAAAATACAAATTAACCAATTTAACACTATTTTGCTTACAACAGAAGAATTCTGTATAGATTACAGAGATTACATAAAAAAATGATGTGGGTTAAACTGTAAAAATGTAGAAATGTGTGTTCTACCAAATAAACATTTGGTATTGAAGAGTTTAATTTATAGGGAATTCATTTGATATTAAGAATCTAAATTCTAGGGATCAGTATCGAAGTCAATATTCTGATATTGTGAGAACCCAAATGTTGACTGGGATCCACAACCCTTAACATTTCAGAGATGTTCCAAACCAGTCTGCTCCACCATTTGGCCTTTGTCAAATCTGTTCAGGTCATCATGCCTTCACATTTATCTCACATCCAACATGTCAACATTGAGAATCGACTGCTCTCTTACTGTAATCTCAGACCTTCACATGCACTGTTGTGAAGATAATCAACATTTATTTTTAATGTAACATTTTTTCATTTAAACATATTATCAGTAAGACGTTTTTTATTGTTCTCTGACGTCTACATAGAATGTGCATGTGACAGGACTGAGGCAGAGACATTGTGTGTGTGCTTGTTTATCTGTCCACACACTCAAACTTTCACCACATTCTAATTATTCATATTCAAATTATTCAAAAATGGACAAATGTTATACTACATTTGTAAGTCAAACAGTAAACAGCCAATAGGATGAGCTCAATGTTGAGAGATTTCCTGTGTGGTATAATTGCTGTATGATTGCATGCGGTGGCCCTAATCAGGATTTGTGTGTGTGTGTGTGTGTGTGTGTGTGTGTGTGTGTGTACCTCCAGTGTGTTGGAGCTGTCTATGGAGTGTGGTGTGTTATTGCTAGAGTGTGTAGATGTTTCGCTCTTCCCCTCACTGTCAGACTTCTCATCAGCACTCATAGAGTCCAGGTCTGTGTCGAAGCCTGTGGGATAGCCCATGGCCTGCAGCACCTAGTCATCAGACACACACAATGTTAAACCACAGACATCATCATCATTAGGAGCTTTAAATCATTTAATTCACAAGTACATTTGCATATTCAATGCAGATGCAATTCATTACATTTCAGCTGATGATTAATTGCCATTCAAAGATTGTGTAACAATTTAATTGTCTATTTTTTCTATGTGACTATCCAATAAGCAAAAAGTGACCAGCAGAACTGATCAGCTGTCCTGCTTCTTGCCTGTCCACAGTGAACTGACCACAAGCACAGCTCCTGTACACAGTGATTAGGTCATATTTATGAGTTATGAGTGAACTTTCTTCAGGTGAAAAGAAAATATCTGAGTTTTTGGACAAAGAGGCCTTTAAAATGAAGTTCTAACTTTAATCCTGCAGATCAGTACCTGCTAATGTCATATATGCATTACATCACCATACAACACAACCATGAACGGAGTCAAATTCACACTTATAAAAAGTTTTCTCCGTAGTTAGGTAGTCATGCAGCAAAGCTTTCAACTGATTTAGCACAATTAAGCACTGCAATTTCACAGACTTCTGAAACTCATTCAGTATCAAAGCCGCTTTGAAGCAAAACGCTTTTGTGCCAAGTTCACAAGAAGCCAACGAAGTGTCAAAAGCAAGGTAATCAAGGCAGTTCGACAAGCCACATTTATGCTCATCAATGAAGATGTACTGTTCACATAGTGTTCAGTTAATGAAGGCAAATCAAGACCAAGTAACTCAGAGGATGTTCAGTGTAGAGAAAAAGGCCACTGTACTGACCAGTTTACCACACAAGCCATGAAGAGCCTGACACAGATGTGTGTTTTTAGTAGCATAAAACCAGCTGGGACAATTTCCCCAAAAGTATTATACCAAGACGCTTTCTAGAAAACAGGCCCTCATAATAATACAAACCAACACTTGCCTCTTTAAATGGGATAAAGTCCTGAAGCTGATAACGTGACAAAAAAAGTTAACTTCTTATTCGTCCCCAAATATAAAAATAAAAACACAAGATTCTGTATTTCTGATTTTCATGATGAACAGTAAAAAAACACAATGCCTGGTGATGTGTGACACTGTGTGTAATGAACATAAAACACAACAGTTTACCTGTGAACACTTAACTTTTTCACGATATTACACTTTTTAAAGACGGACTACATCTATGGTTCTCAGAAACATCACCACCACCACACTTGACATCTTGGAGTCTTGACATCTGGTGGTCACCAACTGAGAAGTATTTGAATTGACAGTTACGTGGGAAGTGGGACCCAAGAAGCATATGAAAGGAAAAAGTCAGAGTATGCTAAACTAGTGGCAGAACGTCAAGAGAAGCGCTGGAGAACAACACTCTATCCAGAAGAAGTGGGCTACAGTGGCTCTGTGAGTTTTTCAGCCAGACTCTTCCTGAGAAAACGTCTCTGAAAGTTAAAAAAAAAAAAAAAAGGAAATTCTTGCCTCTTGCTGCACAGAAGAAATAAGCTGGGGGAACCAAGAAGCCACATAGTGGGAACACCTGACTATCTACAATCCAGCTGCAGGGAGACATCCCAGACAGCTGAACTACCGTCTTGCCACTTTCTGGAATTAATGGGGTGAGGTATCATTGAGGAATAGCTCCCAGCAGAAGACCCTGAAGACACTAGCAATAAAACACTGTAATGTAATATTTAAGAAGTAATGAAGAAGTGAAGATGAACAGTTCCACCATTTGAGTCTCAGAGAGAAGGAATGTCACCTGTAGACCAGTCACTTCAAATCAAATCATCTTAAATGATCTCCTCTTCTACGAACACAGATATGATGTGGATTGAAAGTCTAGAACCTGCACGTAAAGTGCTGCTTGTTTAAATGAGCCAAGAGTACAAGACTCGTCATCACCTGTGATCACCTTTAGCACCGGTGTTTATCTGGACATTCAGGTGACGTGGTGAGAAAAGACCTGCGGCTGTTGTGTAGAGCAGGATTTCATTTGGTTAAGCTCAGCCGGGTGATGTGAGGACTAAGTACAAGCGTGCAGTGCTTTTCTGACTCGGTTCTGAGAATCACGTGTTTGTGTCTCTTTCCTTCTGTGTTGTATTGTAGCTCCATGTGAGCGGCTCTGCTCGTCTGGCAGTCTGACCCAAATTGAGTGCTGCTGTTTGGACAGGAGACTGAGCCTTTTATGGCCGCACTACGGAGGAAAGAGGATTAGACCATCTCCTGCTCCACAGTCTTGCTTTGTTCACAATCGCTTCAGAATTACACGGATTTGGACCCTCCTTGCATCACAGCCCCCCCGAGTGTGTGTGCGCAGAGTCCGAGTATGTGAGTGAAGCTTTCGCAGAGGGTGTGTGTGAAATAGTGACTAAACACACAGCTCAAAGTCAAGTTTGTCTGTTTTTGTTTTAAATAAATTAGCATGTTTAGATTTCTTGCAAAAGGAAGACTTAATGAAGGCCAAAGACGGAATAATCCTCTGTGGTGTAGATGACTCGACTAAATCATGTCCTCAGAACTATTTTAATGAGTCTCTCATTTCAATAAGCAGATCAAAAAAAAAGGTGTAGATTCTGAACTTTCATTCCGTACCACATTTATGTTTGTAAGCAGAAGAGGAGATGTTTTATTATGATCTGAATTCCCGCACCGTCACTCAGGGCTTTAACGGTACCTTAACAGCCACGTGCAGCTTGGCCGTCTTCTTGGAAGAGCCGGAGGCTTCGTAGATGGTGCCATCCACGTCTACAGACATGGTGAAGACCGGAGCGTGAACCGGACCAGACTGAGACAGCAGCTTATACTGCAGCCCCGGACGGATCTGGTTCAGCCGCATCAGAGCATTCATGGGCTGGTTGGAGTCTATTGCTTTACTATCCAGAACTGCAGAGAGAGGCACAGGCATGTTTATTCAAAAACTCATCTTTGTAGCTTTTTAATCATCAGGCATTCAAGCGTATTAAATAATTAAGTACATTGTGTTTCAGCTTCTGTGTGTAATTAGTGCATAAAACAGCAGAGAACATGGAGACAAAATGCTGATTTAGCTCAAGTCAGTGAAATGGCAAACATCCTTTATTCTGAACTGAAGGGCTCTGATTAAGAGTTTATCCTGCTTTGCTGCTGAAGTCTCTACTCTTCTTGGAAGACCTTACATTGTCGGAACATTGCTGTGAGGATTTGATAGCATTCAGCCACAACAACATTAGTCTGGTCAGGAACTGATTTGGGCCAACTAGTTTTAAAGACCCGACCCTTTTTGACCCAGGATGCTGCACAGGTGCTTGTCCAGTCTCTCGTCATCTCAAGACTTGACTACTGCAACTCTTTCCTGGCTGGTCTTCCTCTAAGAGCCACCAGACCCCTGCAGCTGATCCAAAATGCAGCTGCTCAACTGGTCTTCAATCAGTCCAAGTTCTATCACGTCACTCCACTGCTGCGTTCACATCACTGGCTTCCTGTAGCTGCTTACGTCAGATTCAAAACCATGATGCTCGCCTGTAAAGCAAGAAATGGACCAACCCCTCTCTACTTAATGGCAATGGTCAAGTCTCGAGTTGCACCTCGTACCCTCAGAGCTCCCAGTACTCCCACTGACTGTTCACAGTCTTCAAACGCAGACTGAAGAGCATCTCTTTATGGAGCACTTAAGTCAGCACTAGTTTAAATCTCTTGTTGTAATGTGTTGTTATGCTTTTATATTGTGCTTAATTGTGAATCTTTTCTTCCTTCTATGGTAGTAGTAATGGTTTCTCTAACAGTGTCTGTACTAAGAGTAGTTTGGACTCTAACCTGTCTGTACTAGCAGTGATAATTGTCTTTCTGGAATCAAAGCACTGTTGTACGTCACTCTGGATAAGAGCGTCTGCCAAATGCTGCAAATGTAAGACTCAGTCTCTTTCTAAAGGCATTTTACGGAGAGCCTTCACTCCAGAGAATGCAGTTTCACTGCTCTACAGCCCAATACCGGAGGCATTAAACCCCTCTCGCTGAAGCTTGGCATTGAGCATGGTGCCTTAAGCTCTTGTGTTGGCTCCACAGCACCTCAATCTTTTGGCGATGCTTTTCTTTCCTGTAATACAAGCTGGATGTGTGTAACTGAATGTCTGTTTTACTGATGGGGGACCTTGAACCTGATCAAACTTTTGAATAGATAATATATTTGGGGTTGATTTGTACAGCATGTGTTTGTATGACTTCATGCTCTCCTACTGTACACCAGATGTTAACATGGTCAGTTCTCTTCTTCCAAAAACATAAAAGATAAATCAGTAATGACCATCAACTGAACCATCAGATACAGAACAGGCAATAATCCAGATGTTAGAACCCTCAGTTATCCTTGTTGGAACAGCTGAACACGATGCTTGTTATATAGTATAATGTGGATATTTAAAGGGGTTTAACTTTTTAAGCAGGTCTTTAAATCTGTAAAGCCTGATCCATCAAATGATGCCATCATTATGATGAAAAACTGAACTATGTATGTAATATAACTTGGCTTTATAAGGTTAAAACAGCTTGATGCATCAGGAGCCTAATTCCTAAATCCTGCTCTGTAAAAACATTTTGTCTGATACAGCTGGACGTACCTATTAGAGAATAATTAGAAATCAGCACCATTAATTAACCAACATGCATGTGCCTGAGAGACGGCACCACTCCAAAATTAGGTAGCACCAGTGACACTGGCATCTTTCTTTTATAGTACTGTCTGGTGTTAAGTTTAAAAATTGGTAGCAGACAAAAAGGTGATATTGTCCAAATGTGACGTGAAAGGAAGATGGTAAGTAGTGACTGGAAGGGAGCAGGAGAGCGTGTCTTCATAATACATGATGAGAAAGAGCAGATGTAAAGGATGAAAACGTAAGAAGGCGTGTGGTGGATAGAAGAACAGAAAGAAAGCTTCATCTCACTAATCAATACTGACAAGATAATACACAGGAGAGAGCGAGGCTGAGGCGGATTCACTGTAGGATGCAGACAATCACGCTGAAGCAAATATATTCTGAGAAACAAAAGCAAAAGATAGCAACAAAGAGATGGACAAGTTTGTACCCGTGATGAATAGAGAATGAAATAATCAAATGATCACTGTTTGGTTATCATATCTGGCTGGTTTGAAGGTGTGTAAGATAACTGGGATGTTTAGGATGGTAGGCTTTTTTTTTGTTTTGGTTTTTTTTGTTTGCCAGTCGAGATTTTGAGGTTGTAGGTTTTTGGGGGTGGATGGATTCTGAGGACTGTGTTTTGAAAGTTATTACATTGTTTACTGTATTTTCAAAGCTTGGCATTTTTCATGAACAATGAGGCTTAATGAAGGGCAGGTCTTTCCTCACTCGGGTACAAAGATTCCAGAAAGCTGTGGAAGTCTGACCAGCCATCACTGCGGCCCAGAAAGAATGCCACACCAATGTGAGCCTGTGTGTGTGTGTGTGTGTGTGTGTGTGGATGTGTAAGAGATGGAGGCTGACCTTTTCTCAAGTTGCGTTTCATCTTCTTGATGAGGTCTTTGTCATCCATCAGGCCGTCTTCATAGGGCCTTTTTAGCCCTGTGCCTAATTAACATGCACAGCATTAATACACTACTACTATTACTACTTAACATTGGCTAGAGGCCTGCATTCTAGGCCGACCCACCAGGGGTTAACTAGACCCACTCAGTGCGAGTCAGACAACACGTGCATGGAGAGAAATCCTGTACATTACTGAATAGTCTAAATTATGATCACTAAATAATTTGCATATATAAATATCAAAAATAACCACAAAATAATAACTCAGCTGTGAATTATTTGAACACACAGAGATAGAAAATAAGAACGTAATAAACATTTTTTGTGCTTTAATTCTTGCTGTGTGTTTATTGGTGTGGTGACATCACAATAAAAATGCCTAATAACTCCAACATTATTTCAGTAGATTTTTTTGGGAGTAGACTGTGTCATTTATCAATACAGGACTGTACAGGACTGTGTAAAATGGTTGGGTTGTAGACAGGAGTGGGACAAATGATGCTGATTAGAAAAATCAGGGAGCCTGGACTGGAACTATGGCCTGATAACTGCTCCAGCTCTCCTGCCTTGGTCATTTACACATACAGTGTCTGCAGTGCAGAGCAGCACAGCAAGTTCTACAGACATTTTGACTCTACATGGAGAAAGGCACTTCAGTTACTGCACCTCTGTTCACCCGAGGTGGCTTCCTGATTTGTAAATGGGCATTCATTTCATTTCTTGTAGACCATGTGCAGGCATCACAACTGTGATCTTTTGTCATTTTCATTACTTTCTGTGGATTCATTGTATTTTTGTGTGCTTCAGTACCACATCGTGGATGCGCTGCTGTTCTAATTGTGCTGCCCAACACGAGAACCTGATAACCTAAGTGGTCTAGAGACAGTATGTGTGAAATAGGCCTTAAACATATTCGGCCCCATGCAGACCTAGAATAGTGACCTTAACTGTAAACACACACAGACCTGTGTTACACATTTACCTCTGAAACACACACACAGACACACACCTTCTTTGTCTGACCAGGGGTATTTCTGTGAGGGTTTGCTGGAGGGGAGTGGATCCATCGCTAAAACCTTGTAGATCTGCCCAAAGGCCATGAGCCGGAGATAATGCTGCAAAACACACACACACACACACACACACACACACACACACACACAAAGCATTAGATAAAAAATATCCAGTGAGTAAGGCTGATATAGTGCACTCCATGGACAAAACTGAAGGGTCATTTATAGAACAATGCTGAGCTACCTGAACCTTAAGAACACCCACACACTTCCCTTTACACACACACACACACACACACAGTTGTGGCATTATTTTTCACCTTGATGAAACACTAAATGCTGAGCCATGGCCCTGAGGTGACTGACTGCTTAGCAACAGTAGTGTGTTTGGCTGGAGGAGCGTGGTGTGTCTCGGTTATGGAAAAATCAAACACAGCCCGACGGGTCACCACCATTGAGTTACATTAACAGGAGAAGCAGGGGGTTCAGATCCTTTCAGAAATGAGAAATGATGCAACGCCCCCAGACCAAAACTACAGGGAGCCCATTAACAGCTTTATTTTTCTTTCGATTCCTAAAGGAGAACTAGACCCTGTTTTTCAGCCATCTGGATCAGCCTGGTGTGGTTTAAAGCAGTGGTGCCAGGAAGACCACGGCATTACATATAAAACTACTCAAAATCATGATACTGACCTTTACAACACTAATTTCAACAAAAGATGTAAACAGTTCTAATTAAGCCTTTTAATCAATGTGTGCTGTAAGAATCCTGACCAATCACGGTTCTAGACAAATCAAGACTATTGATTCACGGATGTATTTTAATGTATGGTAGCAGCAGGACAGGAAGAGTATTGATGTTTTTGAACTTTGGTGTTGGTGAAGACTTAGTTCTCTTAACATGGACACATTAGGAGAATAACCAGCTCACTGGAGAAGACGGGAAAAGATGAAGGTCAAAAGAGGACGACCAGAAACAGGACAGATGCTCTCTGAAGAATCATGAACAAGTCGTTAAAAAGCCTGGAGACCCAAACAGAAGACATTGTAGAGAACCACACACACATATACACTGCTCAAAAAAATAAAGGGAACACTAAAATAACCCATCCTAGATCTCAATGAATAAAATATTCCAGTTGAAAATCTTTATTTATTACATAGTGGAATGTGTTAAGAACAAAATAACAAAAATGATCAATGTAAATCTAAATTATTACCCCTTGGAGGTCTGGATTTGGAATCATACTCAGAATCTCATACCACCCTCATGGAGTCTGTTTCTGACAGTTTGAGCAGAGACATTAATATTAGTGACCTGCTGGAGGTCATTTTGCAGGGCTCTGGCTCTGCTCCTCCTGTTCCTCCTTGCATAAAGGAGGAGGTAGCGGTTTTGCTGCTGGGTTGTTGCCCTCCTACGGCCCCCTCCATGTCTCCTGGTGTACTGGCCTCTCTCCTGGTATCTGCTCCATGCTCTGGACACTGTGCTGACAGACACAGCAAACCTTCTCACAGCTCACATTGATGTGCCATCCTGGATGAGCTGCACTACCTGAGCAACTTCTGTGGGTTGTAGACATCGCCTCATGCTACCTCTATGGTGAGAGAACTGACAGAATGCAAAAGTGACCAAAACATCAGCCAGAAAGGATGAGAACAGAGAAAAGGT
>BRDA01002679.1:10222-20222 GCA_036984385.1 Crenuchus spilurus | reverse complement strand
GTGGCATGCTAAATTTTGGGCACCCCGGTCAAATTTTGTTACTGAGAACAGCTAAGCGAGTAAAAGATGCCCTTATTTCCAAAAGGCATAATGCTAAAAATGAGACATCAGGAAAAAGGCCTGAAGAAAATGTTGGCACTGCCAGTACTGACAATAGTACCATCCCCTTTGACTTGTAAACATTATTTGTAGCCAGCAGAGTCTTTCTGTGATTTTTACACATTCTTCCTTTCAGAAAGCTTCTAGTTCTTTGATATTCTTTGGCTGTCTTGCATGCACTGGGCTTTTGATTGGGGTACTGTGAGGGCCATGATTTAGAGGTGTGTTTATGATCACTATACTGTTGTAGAAGCCATTCTCTTAATTTCAGCATATTTACAGACGGTGTGATGTTTGCTTCTAGAATTTGCTGGTACTTAATTGAACACAATCTCTCCTCTACTTGTGAAAATGTTCCCCATGTTACCAGCTGCAATACAAACCCAAAGCACGACCCAATCCCCAGGCTTAACAGATAGAAAGGTGTTCTTTTCATGAAATGCTGCACCTTTTTTAATCCAAATATAGCATTGCTCACTGCAGCCAAAAAGTTCTATTTTTACTTCACCCTTCCACAAGAGTTATTTCTAAAAAGCATCATTGCTGTTCAGATGTCTTTTGGCACCGACTGTTGTGATGTGGATGTAAGAATAGTTTTCTTCTAATTACTTTTCCATGAAGTTGCCCAGGCCTTAACTGTCATTTCGTAATGAAATTATCAACTGCAGAACCAACTGCCTGAAAATGTTTTGCATATCTTCTTATAGCCTTCTCCTGTTTTGGGCATACGTTATTTACATTTTCAGAGTGAGAGTGAGAGAAGCCCATGGCTGCTAAGTCTTTGAAATTAGCATCTCCTGACCTTTTCTAACAATTACTGTTAACATGCCACAGCCCTAAATAAGCTAGACAAAGTGAGATACTTTAAAGTTATCTGAGAGCTCAAATGTTATGGGGCGCCCAAACATTTGAATGGTGCTCCTTTCCTGTTTTTAATTTTAAACTGAACAAAAGAAAATAACACTAATCTTGCTATAATGTTGAAGAAAATGTTTAATTTTAACCTTCATGCATTGTTCATCCTTTAAACACAGAAACAGAAATTCTGCTCAAACATACACATGCATCTGTGCACTTTACCACCCCCCCCCATTTAGCATTTTCCAATGCTATACAGGTACCCACTGATATTCAGTCTCTACATCAAACACAAGGATGCTGCGTCTTCTGTAAATCACAGTAGATGTATCTCTGAGAGCACAAATCATTTTATATATCAGTGCAATTCTGCTTTTCTGTGTGCATGTCTAATTCTAAATCAGATTTTGTATGTAGAAGTATTTTGTATAAGTGCCTTTTTGTGTGCGTGTCATCCATACAGGTGGAAATCAATTTCAACTCCGACAGACACTCCACAAGTTTTGTAATCTGGCAGTGAGCGCTCATGCTACCTCCCCATCCATCATTAGACATTCAGGTGCTGTCTATGTCTCTATTCTTCAATCATCTACCCTCCTTCGGGCTCTCTGGCCCTTATGCCCTACAGAGGGCTCCTGGTGCTCTCAAATTTAGAGTCCCTTTCTCTGCCCATCACGATGCCCAGCAATACAGAGACTGTTCTATTAAACACTTTGTTTTGATCGTACATTAAGAGCTACATTGTAAATATCTGACCATCACTGTTCAAAAAAAGTCCCATTTTGTTTGCATTTTGCATACAAAGCTAAGCAGATGTCATTTAATGTTGTGTTAAAATTTCATGATGACTAATAGAAATGCGTAAAACTGCTTTGAATAAAATCCTTTTCTATTCACTTGCATTTAAAATGAAAGACGTTTGCCTTCTCCTGTAAAATGACAATTTTGGAGAATATTTGGGCAGCAATAAACAATACCAACTGAGTTCTACATACATTCACCAGGTTACTAAAAACCACATCCTGACCTTTGAGTTTTGTATAGTACTTAGCACACATGTGCACATGCGCACACACACACAGTTGAATAAGCCTCAAACTTACTCAGCTCCACTGCATGGGGTCTGTGCCAGTGGCATTTCATTCACAGTAAGATGACTTTCACCGGGTTAAAGCATTAAGTTAATACATTTTATATTCAGATCATTCCACACTTCAGCATTTTATGGAGAGATTTCACAGCTTCATATGTTAGCACTGAATCCGCTGAGCCATAGACAGGTAAACAAACATACTAGAACACAATGTGTCCTTAATATTTTCCTGCTTTTTCACCATCTGTCTCTATAACCCTCCTCTGGTTCTGTCCAACCATCTTTACCTTTCTCTGGCCTGTATCTATATTCTCTAGCAGATCTGTACAATATCAGATCAGTGTCATTCTCCCACACTGCCCTGGAGAGAAAGTGACCTTTAACACAATATAGAGCTAAAAAAAAAAACACAAGAATTCATCTAGCTTCTGAGCAGTAGAGCTACATAACGGCTGCTTTATAGATCACTGAATTGATCCTTTTCAGTCCGAGATCACCTTTTGCCACCTTAAGTTAACCTTTTAACAGTCAATTTTTTATTTTCTCTGTAAATCCACCTGACCAAGTCTTTTAGTTTTAAACTGCATCTACCTGAAATTATTCCAAAATACTTTACTAAAGTAACACATGAAATGAGCAGAAAGTGTGTTTTATGATCAATATACAGAAAATAACATGCTTATAGTTTACAACTGCACACTAAAATGTGCTCAACTGCACAATATTTGTCTTGAATACTGACGGAATGAAGGGTGTGTCTGACAGTAAATGATCCTTTTGTCATTTTCAAAAAAAATCACAGTGAGCATCCTGAGTTAATGTTTTGCCACCTTAAGTTAACCTCTAAACAGTCTACTGTAGTTTTTGCATTTTCTGTCTGAATTAATATAACTACAGAAAATAAACTGTAAAATGTTGACTGCATTTCTAATAAATCAACAGAATTTTTGTTTTACAATTTGTGATGTAACATGCTTGCAATGTACTGCAGAACACGAATAATGTACAAGCTTTTGGATGTTTTTGTCATGAAAATAATTTGTCTGGCTGCACAGCACCGAAGGGACAGTGTGTAAGTTCACATTGAACCTCATTTGCACCACAAGAGGGCACCCTTCTGTAGGACAGAAAGGTAGTGCCCAGTTCAATTTGTTTGAGACATCAGAAACTAACTGCAACACTTCCCTCAACTGAAGACACGGCACATGGCAAAATCTTTAATTGGCAGCTGAGAATAGGCAGAAACTTGAGTAGAAAGAATTGGGTGTCTATTGTATGCAACTCAGAAAATAAGAAAAGTAATGAATCTCTGAATGTAAGGAGTAGACACTGGATCTGTGGCTTATCTCAGTGTAAGAGTGAATGTAAATTCCTTTAGTTTAATGGTAAAAAAAAAAAAAATATGTAGAAAAAATAAGTACTGCTATCTGATCTTTCAAATAATCAAATAAATAGAAATATCACTGAATACTGCTACCATTGTTCAGCACTCTTGAATTCTATCATAAACAGCTGTGGGAAATCATGAACTATAATATTTTCATGATTTTATGCTGTTTGGAAGATGGTTTAAAATTTTCCCCTCATACTGCACACTACAGTCTGGTAAACCATCAGAATTTCCATAACAAAACCACATATCTTTACACATCTTTATTACTTTAAATGACTTACAAAATATTGTTACATTAGCATACATTCAATTTACCAAGTTTTAGCTTTTCTTAGAAAATGAGAAACTTTCCATTTTTGAGATACTGGCTTTAAAAAAGAATTTTATTGGAATGTGTACAAGCAAGTTACATGATGTGCTATAGTGTGTGTGTATTGGCAGTGAGAAGTGTGTGAGAGCTGCTGTGTGAGAGTAAGGTTTATGAGCCATTTCTAATAGGAGCAAGTTCACAGACATAAAGCATCATTTGCTGGAATGTGTATGAGCGTGTTCACCAGCCAAGGAGGAGCACTGCAACTTAATTTCTCTCCCTCCCACACACACACACACTCATATTGAGAGTTGACAATGGTGTCTTCACGCAAGTCATTAATGATGTTTGACCTACTTTGTAACATCCAAACAAGTGTACATTTAAGTGCAGTTGAAGGAACCAGTCTCAGTGCATGAATTCAAGTGGCAGCCTACAGGACCATAATTACATATTTGTAGATATATTCCGATTGATCGGCCACCGATCGTTATCAGCCGATGTTTGTGAAAAAGTATGTGATCGGCGTATGCCGATCAATGCCTTTCATTGCCAGTCACAAAATCAGATCACATGTAGTTCATACCTAAGAAGGCAGAGGCACTGTGTGCAGTGTCCCCCACCCCTTTTCCTTCACACTGCGCAGGTGTGCTGCAGCAAATCCTAAACTAAACAAATATGTCTGCCGTGTGTAAATTTTACACCGTCTATGAGCAGAAGTTTGCATCCTGCAACACATGCAATAAAAAAATACCTCACGGGGGAAGCATTCCATTTTTTAATTGTCATTATCTGATTTAGGAAATGTTGTGAGATTTGACTTCCTGCATTATTTAGCCTGTTGAGAGCCTTAATGTTTTCAGTCTGTTAAAGATTGTGTTACTGATAGCAGGTAAATGTTAGCATTATTCAGTCCTTTTGACTTGAATAGTTGCTGCATTGTGCAAGTTTTTTGTATTTTGTTCTCTTTAAAAAGAAAGTAAAAACATGTTCTTGTATAAATTAAGGTGATTTATGGTTCACTTTATCCATATCACATAGCCAGTAGCACTCTTCATAATTAATTTTTTATTTTATTTTTTTTTACTGCCAATCCATGTGATCAGTATCGACAGCATAAAACCTGATCGGAGCATCTCTACATACAGGTGCTCCTCGGGTTACGTCAGTCCCGAGTTAAGATGTTTCGTGGTTATGTTACATCTCCCATTTACTGTATAAAGCCTTGTTTCGTGTTTGGTGTGCGTGGCGGAAGAATACACGGTTAAGCGGCTGTTTCATTTCATTATTAAACGTATTTTATATGTGTTTTTTGATAATTACTGTGTTAGGATAGGATAAGTGCTTACAGTATGTTATTTTTGTACGGTATGTACGTATGTTCCGACTTACAGTTTACGACGTGATGTAGGAACGGATCATCGTCGTAAGTCGAGGACTACCTGTATTTGCAAAGCACCCCTTTTCAAACAGATACTGCTCCCCCTACTGAACAAACTATAACATAGTAAAAGTATTACTGTGAAGTTTTACTATTTTCCTAAAATATTATGTAATAGATGGTCAACTCCTAGTCTAGATAATGCTAGATTAGCATTTTGTACAGATATGCCAAAGATGAAATAACTAATAAATAAAAAAATACCATCCACTGCAGCAACTTCCTAAACTTTGTGCGCAAAGTGAATGTCCACTGAATGAAGAAAGAAGTTTCCAATGTGGTGTGCAATGCTTTGAGCATTAATTCATTAGTTTTTGCAAAACCACAAGCTCATTCAGGTGGCGTGTTTCTTTAAACCCTATGTATAGGCTCATATCTCTGGATGTAAATCACATACAATACTGATATAAAAAATGGACTTGAAAGGGTGACTACAGATTCAGGAAATGTTTGATACATATGTCTGCACTGTATTCCTCCAAATGTATTACTCATTGCAACACATTGATTATCCGATTTGATGTATGGCTGTATTATCAACCACAATCCGGTAAAATAGGAAGTAAATGCTATAGTCAACACACAAAAATAAGCCACACTAAATCAGCACAAAACCCCACAGACTATAAAAAAGCTGTTAATGTACCTGCAACCATCTGATTCCGATTTGAAAAGACGTCAAACAAACCAGATTCTGATCACGACTAATATTAGCCACACAGGAAATGTATTCAAGCAAACACAGCCAAATGAAGGTGAGCAATGTGTAAAATTACAGGATAAAAATACAAAATGCCTACACCCAATTTAGTGCTAAAATAACTAACATTACCAGCAGCATTTTCCATTATTCCATTTTCTTTTCTCAAGCTATTTTGTTGTGCTTGCAAAATGTCATTTTCCTTGTCTTATAATATGGCTCTTCAGAATACTGTAGAACATTCGGAAGATCTGAATGTGCCATCCCAACATTCAAAAGGTCCAATATTTCTGGATAATGACCACCGAGTAGAATTAATGACCTCTGAGATTGGCAACAGGTTTTATGCTTCTGCTCAACATTTCACATAATTCTGAAAATAGTCTGTTCACTTATCATGCGTATTAAATTGTGGTAATTTGCTTCCAATAGTTTTATTTTATTATAAGTAGCTGATGTTCTGTGCAATCAAATATCATAAAGACAGATTTATGTTAAAATGCAACTTTTTAGAGTGAGAAAGGTCTGAGCGAGTGAGATTTTTATGAGGTTTTATGACTCATGCTTAATCCAGCAGTAGAAATTGAATTAAGTCCATTTGTGAATATCATACAAGTTACACTGTGCATTTATGTCTCCTGTAGGGAAGGTCAGCTACAGTAAACCCTGGGTTATGTTAGGCTAGTGTTGGGTGATGCAGAAATTGATTATACTTTCCCAATTGAAAGATCTTTCCAGTCAGAGCACTCAGCTGAAGAGCTATGCAGGTAAACTGGCCCATACGTTATCCTGACACAGCGTCCGGCTAAGTGACCACAGGCCCACGGCTTCCAGTCTCAGGCTTGAGTGTGCTCTGAGTGAACTTAAGAGTGTCTGAGTGAGTATTCTTGCTTATGCTGTGTAATAACTATACACCTAATGTAATGTTTCTAAAGTCAAGTCTATGCAGTAATCATCACAGCGCACATTTTAAGGCAGGTTTGGTATTAAAGTGCCCACGCCACAATGTACCATTAAGCTGCAGGCTTACAGGCTACTCACAACTGATCACTTTACTTACCAACCTTACATGCAAGATCCAGATTGGGTTTGTTATCTAGATCTATGTTCTACGTTTCCAGACATGTTTAACTGTGAGCTCCGACTTAAACTGTCCATTAACACCACAGCAAAAAAAAACAATCAGTTCTAAATATGGAAGCAGAACCATTCAGGATCAGAATGGGAAATAATTCACTCCTAACATGTGACAGGCATGAGAGCTATGCCAAAAGTAAGAAGCAACTGGCTATTTAAAAAGTAGGGGTGTAACAATCCAGAAAGCAAGACCAAAACCACAATACAAATGTCCATCATCCTTATACTGAGATGGTAGAAGTACAATATCCCCTCCTCCAGACCCACTGTTGGTGCAACCTGTTGACAGGGCTGGCGCACCGCCCATGCTAATCACACACTATGCATGGGGCCCCCAAGTATCCAAGGGGCACCACTTAAGTCTTGCCGCCTGGCTAGTTTACATTAAATCAAGACAGTTAATAATAAGAACTTTTGTTTTGGTCTTTCGTATGCTTTATTGCAGGAGTTGTATATTTTGTTTATATGTATAATTTTAATGGCTGCTGATGTGGATCTGAATAAAATAAAAAAGATTTATTTTTTAAGTTATGAACTGAACCATGGATTTGGAGGATCAATACAGTGAGTCATAACCCCGCGTCCACATTTTTAGTTTTAGTGTTGATCACTATGGCTTAGAGCTTATGGGTTTGCTGGCCAAACAAGCAGAGTAACTTGGGAATCAAACAATTTTGCAGTATTTTTGGAAAGCTTGTGAGCAGATGGAAGCATGAAGTGCTCTAAAATCTGCTGCTAGATGCTGTGCTGACTTTGGACTAAACACAGTGGAGCAACAGCAGCAGATGACATGACACCTCAAAGCATCACAGACTGCAGAAACTGCACACTGGACTTCAGACACTTGGATTGTGTGTCTCTCCACTCTTCCTCCAGACTCTAGCAGCTGATTTACTAATGAAACACTAAAGTGACTTTCATCTGAAAAGAGGACTTTGTACTGAGTAACAGTCCAGTTCTGGTTCTGCTCAGTCCAGGTCAGACACTTGTGATGTTGTCTCTGGTTCTGCACGTTATTTTTACTGTTTGAAAAGTAATTTTGAGATACTCGGTCATACTGATCAAAATTAAAAAAAATCTTGAAATGTTGCTGTGTGTGTAATGAATATAAAATATATGACCATTTACCTTTTTAAATAAAATTATGAACACAACTGACCTTTTCATGGTTTTCTCATTTTTTTTAGATGCACTAGCATTGAAACCAGAATGTGCATGTGTGTGACAGTACCCAGCAGAGACACAGTAGCAGGTGGAGTGAGCAGCTAAAAGTGTGGCTGAGCCCCAAGTGACAACAGCCTGCAGCAGACTGCATTAAACATTCACACACACTCATGCGATTGTATTTCCAGCTCCCCAAGAGTTGAAATGCAGTAAACACACTATAAGCCCATAATACACCTCCACACAATAGCTGCCTCACAAAGAGCATTGTTCAAGTCCTGAATGCCTGCCAATGTAGCACAGCAGGCCAGAAAAACCTACAATACCCAGCATGCATTGTTCTGCAGGTAATCACAATCCATCCATTCAGTTCAAGTCTGTACCTCTGTCCTATGTGTAGTATTAATATTAATGTTCATGGCTGGCTTTTATGCCTTAAGGTAGGACAGGAAGGACATGGATGAGGGTTGAATCCAAGCCAACGGGGCGAAAGGGGGGGGGGGTAGTGTAGTGCACATTTGCTCTTCCTGCCACTTCGATCGGAGATCAAAATAAAACCAACTGAAGTTAGCAAGGTCACCTCATTCTTTCAACAATAAATCAATAAAGATACAGACACAACAGGAAAGAGGAAGAGAGGGAAGGAGAGAGAAAATGGGTGTTTGTGCATTTGATTTTGTGCATTTCAGGACAAACAATTCACACATTTTCACAGCAAAGTCTATGTTGACGTGAACAAATCCTTAAGGTTAATTACATTTTTATATACACAGGGGTGCTTGAAAGTGGTGAAGCCTTTAGAAATGTATACATTTCTGCATAAATTTGACTTAAAAACTTAAAAACAGACTCACAAATCCTAAAATTAGATAAAGAGAATCAAATTAAACAAACATGACAAAAATATTAGACTTGTTTATTTCTTGATGAAATTCCAATACTATCTCTGTCTCAATGCTTAGTGAGCTCTCTACATAAACAGCATTTTACAACACAATATGCACCCCGCCAAGAAGAATGCTGCCTCAATTATTAGGCTACATTTACATTACAAGCCACATTTCTCAAATCAGATTTTTTGCTCAGATCAGATTTAACTACCTTGGCGGTTCACATTCACAAATGTAAGTGACTTAAATCTGTGTAATGTGAACAAATCTGTCCACGAAATGGCTCGAATGCGCACACTGATATGTGTATACATGTTGCGTTCATCACCAACAACAAAAAGCATCACATTTGTGCAGGGTTGCCAGATTTGCAAAAATATAGTCGCCAATAAAACTTCAGAGTTGGCATTTTGCAAGGTTTTTGCACAAAATAAAAAGAGAAACTAAATGAGAAAGTAAGATTTGAAGAAGATTTACATTTTAAAGCTCATTGAAATGTATGTCACTTTAGATTTTGTGTTAATTTTCGTTTGTGTAGTGTGACTTTCTGTTACAAAATCGGTAGGATCTGGCAACCCTGTATTTGAGAGACTGATGTTAGTAAAGCTGGTAAACAGAGGTGTTAGTAGCTGATGTGTGATGGTGTTTAGCTCAGGAGGACAGTAAACAGGTGCTGGACTGTACATGATCAGGTGAAGAAGGTGAATAAATGCCAGCTGGCTGCTTTTACTGTTTTTACAGCGTCGTGAGTAAACGAGAGAAGCCAACGCTGCCTCACCCACTACGTGCATGCGTACAAGCAAAAAGACATGAAATCTGTTCTGACCTCACATTCAAGTCACATGTCCACAGATCTGATACGTATCTGATCTAGAACCACATATGAAAGTGACTCAGATCTGATGTGAAAAGGTG